>QWTY01019081.1:0-17069 GCA_008033365.1 Pseudorectes ferrugineus | reverse complement strand
AAGAGCACTGATCCTCCACTCTGCTAGAAATATATTTTGAATCTGTCTTGCTGCCTCATTACTGAATATTCTTCTTGACACATAGTTTTGCGTTTTACCTGGCAGGCATTAGTCTTTCTTTTGGCTAGGTTTTGCATTCCTTTTATCTGCTTTATCTAGATTTCGTCTCTGTTGCTTACTCTGTAGCCACGGTGCGCTAAACAGCCTTAAGTCAAATATTGCCACATACACCTCTCTTCTTAAAATGCCATTAACTTCGCTTGGTGCTGTGAGCCACCCAGTCAGAACCAAGCTTTTCAGCTGGGTGACTGGCAGCATATGGAGAGACAAACTCTTTTGGACACATTTGGTTAAAAAGATAGTGTTTGTTCTGCCTTTCTGTGTTCAGCAGTGCCTTTTTTTCCTCGGCAGAATTGGAAGATAATAGGATTTTAAAGGGTGAGTAATTGACCGACAACCACTTCCAGCCGTAGCATTTTTCTTCGTATTGTGTGGCCTCGGTGCTTAGGTGAGGCACAGCCTGATTTCTTATTTCCACAGCTCGCTGCACTAAATCCCATGGCAGCTTGGTTGTTCTGCTGGCGGCACAGGGGAAACAGAAAGATACATAACTGGCCTGGGTTGGTTTAGTTGGTTGGTTGTTTTTTAAATTTGGGTGTTTGTTTTAATTGCACTGTGCATCTCTAAGAATAGTATGCACTATTCAAATGTTAAAACCGAACCAAATAGATGCAAAATGGATTTCCATTGTTGATGCCAAAATTAAATATTTTCAAAATCCCTTGTATTTTAATATATCCTTTTTTTCCCCCCTCATCCAAAAATAAATTTTTTTTTTTTTTTTTTTGGTGTCATTTTTTTTGGTGCATATATTTGTGTTAATTGGTGATGATGGGCTGCAGAAGGATGAAGGCTGGAGGTTGTAGATGCTCAGGAGCACAGCTGAGTAAGGGCTTTTGCAGCCGGGAGAGGTTTGGGAACTTGGGAGGAAGATGGCAATAACAGTTTAAAGCTTTGGTTGTCACGGGGGAGGTTTGTGAGAAAAGGAGTCAAATGCTTCAATCAACCAGGAGGGAATGAATGAATTCTTATCTTTTTTATGAGGATTAATTTTTTTATTAGATGGTAGCGGCTGTTTTCATTTGATCTTTTCCCCTTTTTAGCCTTTTTTTCCCCAAGCTTTCCTCCCTCTCTACTGCCTCTTGCTTGAGCTTGAATGACTCTGACATTAAATGACCATTTTATGAGTCTTTCCTCACCATCCCCCCATGTCTAATTTACCAGGGAGTGCTCTTGATGTGGGTGGTACCCCTCCCTTCTTATCAGGGTTTTAGATAGACTCAGCAGCTCGCAGTGATGCCCATAGGCAAAGGGCATATTACCAAAAACGTGGGGAAGTTGTGCCAGCATAGCTTAGAGTTAGCTTAAAGTAGTCCTAAAATTTTGTGTGGGGGTTCTTCCTGCAGCTTGGGAGACTTGCTTAAATATACTTTAGATTAATAGATGATCAATATAAACCTGCATTTATTTATAACAACTTTTTTTAAAGGTATTTGCATATTTAAGTTATCTTAAATATTGAAATGTGTCCCTGGGTGTTTTTGCATCAGATTGTAGAGACCAGTATAAGGCACGCAGATACAGGGCTGCATTTTTAAATGAGAGCAAAGAGCATCAGAAGTGACTGATAACACTTTTGTTTTTTATATTTGCCATGTCTGCAGGAGAAAATGGTACCAAAACCAAAGCAGTTTGTTGCTTTCTGATTATTTGGTTCCTTGTGTTCTTTGTTTTGGCATCAGTGCTGATGTGTTCTGTAAACACTCCTTGGTAATATAAGGATTTGTAAGGGTTGTAGCAGTTTCAGAGCATCGAGGTTTTAGAAACTTCTCAGATTGCTCAGTTACTCTGTTTTGAATTTTAAAGAATATACTGGTGGTGTATGCATTAGTGTTATGTAAAACATATGCATATTAAATGCAATGTGAATATATTTTGCCTTTTCTGAAGAGATTTAGAATAAATAAAAGCACCTGCAAACGAACAGTTGAATGTTTTGGTGGAAGAGAACCTAAAACGACCTTATTGCAAAAATGTATAGCAGTTGAACTTTGTGCATCCCTTACCTCAGTGAGTTACTTGCTTAGTTTAAAAGGTCAAATAAATTAAAAGACAAATTAATGTTAACATGTTGGTGAACTACTTACTGACTTTAATTGTAACTGTAAAAACAGATACCCTGAGGCAGATTTAAGCAGTGGCAACTAACATTGTTATGATAGCCTCAGGAAGCAAGTGTAACAGACAGGATGTTTTGTAATAAAACTGTAAAACAATTAAAATAGCTGCACAAAGGATGCTGCTTTTTAGGCTGTCCAGAGGAAAGGGCTGCAAAGGGAGTGTCAGCCAGTCACAGCATCACAGTTGTTATAAATTGCTATCTACTTTTGGAAGGGGCAAAAGATGGATAACAAAGTCGACAAGTAAATACATGCTACATAAATATGCATAAATCCATTACCATCTGCCACATTGTCCAATTTGACTGGGGTGTCTACCACATAAATCAGTTTAAAGCAGTTTCCCTCAAGCAATATTTTCTGTAATGAATGGTTGAAAGATCTACATTCTTGGGTTGTGACTGTAGTTCTGGTATATAATATGGAAAATACCATATTTACCATTTTCTCAAAAAAAAAAAGAAAGCTGTAGTTGAAAGATTTATTTGACTGTGCAGCTACTAAACTTTGCATTAGTCTTTGGAAGCCAAGCCAGGAAGTTAAATTATCAGGCTTTTTGCTTGGCTAGGAATTTTTAGTGGTTTATTTTATACAATTACGACTACGGACATTAAGTAAAGATTAGAAATATCAGTCTGCAAATGTGCTGGTTTTGTATCCCAGCATTATGGTCATTTTAAATGATAATTTTTCATGAAGTTTCATTCCTTGCTTGGTAAGCAAACATAGCTCATAGTGCTGCTGTTTATTCTTTGTGTCGTCACTGTGATATGTCTCAGTTTAGGTCCAAGTAATTTTATTTTTCTACCCTGTGTGTGTATAGCACATTATATTTAATCTTTTATCCAGATGTGGCCTCTGTCTCCTTAGACTCAGCTTGTACAGTTTTCCTACATCCTGTTCTGGATTTCTCCTAATAGCTACAGCTATAGAGTGACTGTGCTCGGCTGTGCATTCATCGGGGCTCCGTTTCTTTGACACAGAGGCTGCTTTGCACTGCTCTGGCAATGAAAAGGGGCCCAGTGAGAATGGGTCTCAAGACCCAGCTGGCTTGTCTTCTGTTTTATGATATACCAAATAGATTGCACCAGGAGAGATAACATTTGTGTGTTCATTCTTTAATGCAAGAAGAAAGTATCAAAATTTCCTTGTTTGTTTGTTTATTTATAGATTAAATCTCTAAAGCAAAAGGGGGGAATCTTTTTTATGTACACTAATGTTCCTTTTCTTTTTTCCCCCGCTCCTTTCCCTTTATAGAGATTTGTAATTACTACTAAAAGATTTTATAGTATTCTGATTAAGAGTATATATTAAGACTTTACATCAAGATATTCTTTCTGGTAGGAGGTGTTAAAATGCTCACTTGTGATGGAAAAAGACAAATTTGGAGTTTCATTCTTATAAGGAAACTGGCCTGAGTTTGTATATGAAACAATCTGATAACCCATCTTCTCTCTGCAAATATTTGCCTTCGTTATGTCAAAGGTTAAAAATCTAAACTGCCTGTCAGGTTAATTCATGGAGTTTTGTAAAACACTTAAGTATTTTTAAATCTGTACGGCTAGATGTCCTTTAGTAAGTTAGGAATCTAACTTTGCATTTCTGTTTTGTAAGAAGCACAGGTTTGTAGTGTAAGAAAGTCACAATACAGTAATAAAATTGTTGCAAAAGTAGTTTATAGGTGATACTGAAACATTTCTTTGATATGCTAAAGATTCTGTAGTGTTAGAAAAACAGCTTCTAATAAAAACACAGCTTCACTCCTTAATGGAGCAGAAATATAATGTTAAAACTAGAAATGAATCCACTTGGAAAAAAGTGTGCAAGTGTGAGATTCATTTTCACTTCAAATTAGCCACCTTAAAGATAAGGCATCACGTATAAGCTGGCTATCTAGCCTTTCAGCTCAGTCCTGGAAGGGAAGGGCTCCTATAGATAAGGAGTCCTATCATTTAAAGAGAAGTGTCCAGTAAAGGTGGGATATATTTCCCTGGGGGGGCATACAAAAAATACGTTTTTGTGTCTGTAGGGCAGTGCATGAATCTCAGTGTGACATTTTTTGTGTATGTGAGGGGGAAGGGAATAGTGTGCTCAAAATGAAAAAATGTCCAGATTTTTAATGTAAAATATTAATCTACAGCATGCTAATTATCAGGTGGGCTTAGTAACAGCTGGGATATGATTTAAAGTAAAGGTACTTGTAAAAACAAACAAACCCCCCACTTAAATGCACATCTTAAGTCTCTTTATATTCCTTATTGACATGAAATAATAGACCAAAGTATAAAGGTTTGTTTTAGAAATGCTCTTTTCTGATCTAAAACTACTCTTTCATGAGTTCTGTGTGTTGGATGCTTTCCTTTGAGCATATTTTGTATGTGTTTAGAGGAGAAAAGATAGTCTGGCAACTCTGTATCAAGGCAGGAAACCTATTTCCAGAGCTGCCCCAGGCTTCCTGTCCGGCTAAGGAACTGATCCTGCTAACCAGAGCTGGGAAAAAAAAAAAAAAAAAAAAAAAAAGAAGAAGAAAAAACCCNNAAAAAAAAAGAAGAAGAAAAAACCCCAAGAACTTTGTTTTAGTGTGCAAGTTTTAAATGAAGTATTTTTGCTACTGGCCCTCTTGTTCAGAAGATCTAATACCTGCCTGGCAGGATTTTAAGAAGGTGAATTTTCTGAAGCCTCAAGTGCTTTCTTGCAGGATCCTGTATACATGTAGAAGATAACTTTTAACTGTTCCTGCACTATTATTCCTCAAGCAAGACTTTAGGAAATTTGTGCAGGGTGCCAAGCTCTGAAATAGTCTTTCTCCCTGCTCTTGGTAATGAAGTAAAGGGATGAAGCCTTCCTTAGAATTGAGGTAATTCGTTATTATTTTCAAACAGTGATGGCAGGAAATGAGAAGAAAACAATTGCTCTGAAAACAATTTGAATGTTGCTCCAGACAAATAAAAGACCGAGGCAGTGGCTGACCTCTCCTGACAAACAGCTGGAGCCAAAAATGGCCACGGAGTTGTCGCTTAAGGACTTAATGGAGGAGATCTTTCAAATCAAAGAAACAGTAAACAAGGTAGATGGAGCTTTAACAGAGGTTAAAATTGAGATAGCTCAAATGAAAGTCAGGCAAAATGAAATTAAAGAAAAGGTGAATCAACAGCTCCGTGTGTGTGAGGATGAATTGCTTACGTTAAAAGAGACTTCTAATCAAATCAGGTTTCTGGAATGATCTTTGAAGAATCGGGAGAATAAAAGGAGGAAAATCAAATTTGAGACTGGATACCTAGAAAAGGCTTGAAGGACATCACCCAGGGGGAGGTTTTGAAAATATTGCACTGGAGCTGATAAAAGTGAATGCCGAGAGAGACCTCTGCAGCAAAAGGTTGCACCTCAGCTTCCTCCTGGGTGTCTGGTAGACATCAGTTCCTTATATCACAAACATTGTGCTCGCCTTGTGCAGCAGATGACAGAGGTAAAGTTTCCTACTGTCAGTTTTTTCAGAGTGCTCTCACTAGACCATAGCTGGACAGGCTATCTGCCACTGATGGTTTTACAGCCTCCCTGAATGTGAGGCCTGATTTATGGCACCCCAGTGAAATCGGGGTAGTTTATTGCATAACAATACGGTAATTATGGGATGAACCAGTTGGCCTGGCTTGGGGCTCAGGGAAGTACCTTTTCCTACCACTACAGAATGCAAAGGAGTTATTTTCTGTAAAACTGCCCTCGCTTCTGAAATGCAGCTACGACCTACTTAGGAATTACTGTGATCACTGGTGGTTCCCTTTTGCTATTGATTCCATCAGGGTTGTGAAATATGGAGCACATGAGGAAGAGTGATGTTCTGTGGTGCCTGGCTCTTCACTGATGAAATCTTCCATCAACAGAAATACTCAGGATACTCTTGTAGGTTTGGCTTGAATGGGGGTCAGGGAGCTAAGAGTAACGTGAGTTTGCTCTAGAGTTGAACCTCAAGTGCTTGGTTTGCAGCTAAGTAGGACAACTACAAAAAATAACAAGAATGGAAAGTTTTACCTCCCTGCAATGCTGCAGAAGGTAAACATGTTTGAAATACCTAGGCAAGAAAATGGTGGGATGAAAACCTAAAATTAAGGTGAAATTAATTTGGATTCAGTGTTGTTTATCTTGAATGAAGAACTGGTCTTTAAGTAGTTGCCACCCTGTTAAGGATGCCTTAATAAGAAAGCTAGAGTATTTCAGTTCAGTGCTAGTGTTTTACCTGTCCTTGCAGATTTCTGAATGTATCCAAGAATCTTAAATACTCCTTTTCTGATTTATTTGCTTTTGAGTATTTTCTTCATTAGTTTTCTTCTGGCATTTATAACAGTAGTTTTTTTCATTTGATTCTTCCATTTTCAACTAAAGTGGGTGAACTGGTTTAGGAAGAAATAAGTAGTGATTCAGAATTTTTAGTCATAGTAATGAAAATGTTTTGTTAACGTGGCTTTGATTTTTGTTTTCATCTTTGTTTTTCATGATTCATGCTGAAGTATGTGTCACAGAGTGTCCTGTACAGAATCTATAGTTATGTAATTTTTAGAAGTTTTTTCTTTTTTTTTTTCCCAGCCCAGCAATGGCAGACAAATATTGCAGACACAGATCAGAGGTTTGGTTTGACTGTAGATTTTGGATGCTGACATAAATCAAGTGTTCCAGTTTCTTTATGTAAACTAATTATTTGCAGCCAGGTTGGGCAAAGTATTATTTTTGCCATTGAGAAGAGAAAGTTCTCAAGTCGTGAAAAATGGTAAAAAAATAGTCGGTGGAGGCAAAAGAAAAAGCTCTGAGGAGCTGCTGTTTGCCCTGTTTCTTGGTTTGGGGGATCACCATTATATCCTCCTACAAAGTAGTAGGAATAAGGCAACCAGTTAATAGTGTTGTTGAACGTGATCCTACTTCACCCCACTGGTGAGGTAGGATTTTTCTTACTGGATCAGCTCGAGGATTTAACAGTTGGGAAATCCATTGTTAGCAGCTGTGCCAATCTGAATAGCTGAGTGAGATTTTCCTCCAGTCAGTCAGTCTGGTTAAAATAAAGGTTGCAGATGTCTTTTCCTGGAGATTCTGAATTGCATTATTTAGTGGACTGACATGTTGTGTAGCGGTAGTCCCAAAGAAGTTGAGAGGGACATCAGGACATGCAGCATTATCTTACAAGAAGGTACTGCTAAAGCTGAGCTTCAGTGAAGAACAACTGTAGGAATAAAAAAAATAAGCTTGAAATATTTGTGTAGATTGGTTTGTTTCAAGGAAGAGCTACAAAGCATATTGTGGGTTTGGGAAACATGATAAAATACTGTGCTTACAAAACCAAAGACTTCACAAAAATCACTTTTCTAAAAGGGTCACAAGAAAGGTCAGTACATTTCTAGGTCTACATTTGTAGGATGGTCTTCTAATAGAGAATTCTTCTGCTTGTATCTTTCTCTCTGCTCTTAACTTGCAGGGAATGCAGTCTCTTGAGTGCCTTGAATGTCGACATCAATCGAAATGTTTTTCCTTTCAGTTAATTGGCTTCCAGGTTCGTGTTCCATCTTACACCAGAAATAGACTTAGGTGCATCTCTCCTAATTTGCAGGTTTCTGGATAGGTACCCTGGGTGAAGTATTTTAAGAAACTTCCATTGTTCAGATACTTCTGAAAATAAAATAGTAGTGTAGGACTTCTTCACCTGGATCTTGACTTTAACAGGTGAAACAAGATTGTGTGGTAGGTAGAAATTTGCCATTTTTGTTCCACTCTCAGTTTACAGGCAAGTTACCTTGTACTTATCTGTCTCTCTACCTATAGATGTGTGTATATAACACTACACTAGATATATATTTGTATTACATAGTTTTAATGACAGTAGACACCAGGGCTGTACTTAAATCCTGGGAACTCTTGTAGCTGCAGTAGCCAAAGTATAAGAGGCCAGGTGATGTTAGACAGCTTTTCCTTCTCTTGTTACTGGTCATTACTGTGAGAACAACAACTGTGCAAGGTTTAGATCTTTTCATCAACAAATAAAATATATATTTTTTTAAACTTCGATAAATTGTATTCAGACTGTATTACTCTATCAGTATCTTTTGAATTTCTTGTATTCTAGAGCATTTGGGAAGTTTTTTCGTAGTAGCCTTACCCTGAACCAGTGGCTAGAAGTGCTTTTGAAATGAGCTGTCCAGGTTTCATTCCATGACGCAGTTGTGCCCACAAGGTAGGCACATCATTAAAAAGGGCTCTTCTCTGCACTTATCAGCAGTGGGGTGAAGAAAACCCTGCATGGCGTGTGCTGAGTACCTTGGCACGGGTGACTCAAATGCCCTCAGTCCAGGAACCACTGACAGCCTCCTCAGTTCTCAGCTGAAAACGCAGGAGGGGTCTGACAGCACTTAAGGAGAGCAAGCAGTCTCTCAGTTGATGTAACTGAGTTAATTTCCATCTGGGTATGAGCTGAGGTTCTCCAGGTTGGTGAAGGACTGGAGAGACTGGTTAAAGCTGTCATGTCTCATTTGTCCCAGCTGCCATGGTCAGGAGGGCTCCTTGAATATGAATGTAGCTCCTGTGGATGCTGTTCTTCCAAAGCAATTAACTAATTTTTCACATCCAGTGTGTCTGTGTAGACAGCACATCTCAAAGAAACTGGGTATGATGCTCTTCTTTTTGTGTTCTTTTTATTGGTACAACTAACTCATTTTGAGGCCCAGCTCATGATGGGCAGGAGATGTTTTCTGAATTATATTTATTGTAGTGTTCATATGCAATGGCTGCATAATCTTCAACTTCAGTGAATCCTTTATTTTTCCTCCTTCCCTTCAGCATGCTGCAAAGTGACAGCTTGATAAACAGACTAATTTGTTTGATTTTGATATTATGAGCTTTCAAGGAAAAGGCAGTATTGGCTTGCCCTGGGAGATGTTCCTATTTTATGTCTTATGCAGAAGCACTTTTAAGAATGGACACTGTAGAAGCATAAGTAAAAGAACAATGCCACCAGGAAAGACCTGCTGTTGATTTTTTTTTTGTTTTAAGAAAGTGGTCAGTTTTTGTTCACCTGCAGATAAATTGCTAATTTTATTCAAGACAAAGGAGGTGGATTTAAAATAAGAAATGGTACTTCTAAAAGTCTTCAGCGATATTGTGCAGTATCTAACTGAATGGTAGAGGCCTGTCAAGGCAGACAGGGATGTGTTTATCTGTATTTTTTTCGAGCAGACTTTATTTGTGTTTCATTTTCCAAGTGGCACTTCCATTTTTTTTGGTTTTATGAGTCCTGCTTTCCAGTATGGCATCGTTGCTTGGTACTTCACACTGCAGATAGAACAGCTGGGTTAATTAAATAGATATGTCACAGCACTGAAGCCAGTGCCTGCTGCCATTGTACACAGGCAGCCAAGAGCTACAGTAAATAGAGACTTGCAGAAGCATTAGCAATGCAATACCAATTGTAGTAAAAAAACCCAAACAAGCTGTGGTATGAAAAATAGTAGAACAAAGTGATGCTTTGTGTGCATTAATTACAAGTAACTATAAATGAGGTGAACTGTGCATTTGTGATATCATAAACCAGTTATTATTGACTATGATAAATTAATAAACTGCATTTCAGATAAATGTTAGCAGTGTCAGTATGGAATTTATGGAGGATTTTCTTTCCTGGTAGCATTACAGCACACTGCCCTCTTTTTCTTTATCTTCTTTTTTTTTTCCCCTCCCCTCCAATACTAAGATATCTTAACATGTGAATCCTGTAACATTTTTATAAGGAGGTTTGTTATCTGTAGTGTGTGGACCAAATTTGGTGACATTGTCCTTTGTGAGCTTCCTGTCTATTTACTCTCGAGTATGAAAGTCATACACCATAGCCCCCACGTCATCTCTGAAACACTAATGAATGATGCTGTGTGTTTGAGATCTTGCTCTGCCCTTTTCAAAAGTGGCTGAATTTCAGTTACTGGCAAAATACACCTTTTTTACCTGTTCCTTGTTTTCACGACGTTCAGGTTAGCTCTAACTACTGAGGATGAAATGTTCTATGACTTTGGGTCATTGCAAACCCAGCGATGTACATGTGCTGTAACTGAGCAGACAAGGTCACCTCAATGAGTATGATGGAAATTGTTACTGGATTGCAGATTTTTTTCCCCACAAAAGGATCAAAGCTCTCTCTACAGCTGCTGGTAGGGCTACTGGGGACAGCAGCAAAAGCCAAACCTCCAGAAAGGATGGATACGAAGTAAATCCCAACACAAGCTCCTCTCAGTGGTTTGGATGCTGATTGGCAGGTTTCCAAGGAGCAGATGGTGCCAGCAACATTTTGTTGTTTGTTTGTGAGCTACTTGCAGCATTGCAGAGCAAAGGCAGTGTAGGGCTGGTCAAAATGGCAGTACAGCTGTGGCAGGAAACGGGACAAGTCGTGGTGGCTGCTGAATTACACCTTGAAAGGAATTCTTGGCACTCTCTGTATGAACTAGTATTGACCTGTTGTTCTTAGAAGGTAACGAAAGAGCCATATAAACATCATTAATTCTGCAATAAAATCTTCCAGAATGCTATAATAATAAGGAACTATTATTTTAAAATCAAACCCTCTTGTGCGTGCTTTGAGGATTCTCAAAGCAAGTGGAGTTGTCAGACATCAAATCTCAAGATGTTTTTTGGAGAATCTCTGTGTCAACATATGAAAAGCCAAATGAGAGATCTCATTGCAGAGACTTGGTAGCTGTGGGGCTTTAGGGGCTGGTAAAAAGCCTTTCTTTTATGGAGTCCTCAAATTCTTGTTTTAAAATGCATAATTTGAAAAGCAAACACTAAAATACAGACCCAGGTCTCAGTTCTGCGAGCTCCCAGACATGAATAGCTGTCTGCACATAATCCTTTGGAAGCAGGGAGATGGAAGACAGGCAGTGGCTTATGCAGTGCTTCTCCTGTCTGGCATCCATGGCCACTTAGCCATCATGTTGGGGACAGCCTGTCATCAGGGCTCTCCTGTCTGGGGGACAGTGGTTGGGATGTCTTGTGTTGGGTAGTTGTCAAGACAGGGGTTCCTTCACTGCAGAAGTGTCCTCTGCTTGTGTCCTGCTCAGCTTCTGTTTGGAAATATGTGCAATTAAAGCCACTATGGATATTCAAGGACTTTGGGTGGTTAGGCATGGAAGAGTTCATCTAAACAT
Source organism: Pseudorectes ferrugineus (assembly GCA_008033365.1). Classification (NCBI taxonomy): domain Eukaryota; kingdom Metazoa; phylum Chordata; class Aves; order Passeriformes; genus Pseudorectes; species Pseudorectes ferrugineus. Next base: position 5,659 of record QWTY01019081.1, on the reverse strand, counting down.
GTTACGTTGTCTAAATGGCAGATGGTGCTTGGGGGGTTTTGGTGGGGTTTTTTTGCCTCTGGTTGTCATACTTAAATTGAAAGCTCTGCAAAGGTGACTGTTTTGCAAAACGTGCTTTACAAAATTATTCAAAATTGTAATTAGTAGCCATAAGTAACAAGAAGGAGTAAGAATAGCAAACAGAAACATTCATGCAGAGGGATGAACGTTTGAGCATGGTGATGTGGGTTGTAGGCACGTGGGTCTTCTCTTTTCCTGCCTGTTTCACATTCAATGAAAAATTATGGTAATCTCAGAAACAGCTGAGGCAGGTTGTCCTATCTTTTCTGTGGAAAGAGCCAAGTTAGAGAAACCAAGCCTGAGCTTCCAAGGAGTAGGAAAATCTTGAAACTCTCACTCCTGACTCTTGTGGGAGCTTCTTCTCGTGTTTTATAGACAAAATAAAATGATATACTTTAATTCAGTGTAATGAATTTGTAACATTGACCTATTATGATTACTTTTTTCCAAGAAGCTAAGGGATCTTCGGCTTTCTTGTACCCTCCCAACTGTTTTAATGAGAGGTGCCTTTGAATTTCTTTGACACTAAACACAGTCTGTGATTATATGAAGTTGGATAGGCTGAGGAGAGGTGGAAGGAGGAGAGACAAGTATTTTATATCTTCGAGCAATTTTTGTTTCTGGAGTTGGACAGCATTTTGAATTAAAATACTTTAACATGGTTTTTACTACTGTTGTAGGTGCTGTAAGTTTCACTAGACTTCAAGCTTATGTTTGTTTCCCCCGTCACTCTCAGTTCACATCTGTAGCAAATTTGAGTGCACTGTCCTACACATTACACTGAGCTGTGTCTTTGGACATGTGATATAGCCTGAGATTATTCAGTGTGACAACACTTAACCTAACATAATTCAGTTCAGTGCACTGAGAAATAGAATGATAGAATAATTTTTTCCCTAGGATGGGTACCCATCCATTGTCACTCAAATTACTGCAGATTATCTGGTAGGAACATAAGAATATAGGACTTGCCACACCAGATCAAACCAGTGGTCCATCTAAGAAGCTGTCCTTTCTCTTGAGACAGGCTGGAGCTGGGTATTTCAGGCAGAAGTGCATAAAACCCTACAATAAACTTTCAAATGTCTTTCACATCATGTTGTGGGTTTTTTTTTAAATCCTGTCAGTTAGACTTTGGTCTGTGCTGTGTAGCAAAAAGGCTTAAATCCCTCATGTTTCCTAAATCTGCTCTGATGTAACACTTCATTTTCATGTTATCTATTTAAACCTTATCTGAAGTGTGCTGTGCTTTTGATGTCAGTGTGCTGTGGTAGCAGTGCATTCCACAAATTAATTGTATGTTATAAATAGGAATGTCTAATGTATCTTGTCTTGTTTCTCAAACCTCAAACATGGCTTCTATTAGATATCTCATCTTTAAGCTAAAAGGATTCCCATCAGTGTTTCTAGTCCCTAGCCTGCAGGACTCTTCCAGTCCTGTAATTATTCTAACAATTCTTCATATCTATACCTTCTTCTTATCACAAGAACAGATCACAGTATTTAATATAAAGAGTATGCAGTTTTTTTGTATAGTAGCAACACTATTTTTCCGTAACATTTTAATGTTGGTATGAAGAATCAAGGGGAAAAGAGACATGCTTACAATCAGAATTATCTTTTTTATTTCAGATACGTGAAAATCGTGCCAGAATCATTACAGCAGTGAGAGATTGGTTCTAAATGTATGTCAAGCACAGTCAGAGATAGTAAGAGCCCCTTTCACTTTAATGGCCTTTTTTTTTCATTTTAAACTAGCACTTCTATAGGTTAATTTGTGCGCTCCTTAAGACTTTATTTCTTCTTGTTCTTAATCAACCTACTTAAGTTAATTTGGGATTTAAGGTTATACTTAATGTAGATCTAACTTAGTAGTTTGCTTCTTCAGTTAGCTCAGCAACCATAATGCAAAGAGTGGATTTTTTTAAGAGATAAAAATCCTTATTTCTGTCTTTGGATATTCCCTCCATCCAAGTGTTTAAGGATCAAAGCTCTCCAAACTTTTTCTTTCATTCCTTTTTCCTTCCTTTTCCCCCCTCTTCTCGTGTGTGTCATGAACTTGCACTTTTGAAAAATTAATCGAGAGCTGGCAGTCTTGAAAGCAGCGGGCACAGTCTGACGTGCCTGGTGTTCATTTGCATCGATGGTGAGGTGTGTGAGCATCTGGAGATCGCAGCAATGCCCTCAGATCCAGCTGCGCTCTGCAAATTGCAGTGCCCCTCGAAGGCAGCTGTACCTGTGTGGGAGCCCTTACATGCCTTGCACAGGCTCTGTGTTGGCCAGGGTGTAAGGACTGAAGTAAATTAGATTGAGGGGTAGCAACAGTCTGTGGACTTTCAATAAAAGTGTTCTGCTTGTGGTGAACAGCGGTGATTTCGGCTGTTGGGGGTGAATGGTTTCTTTCGTAATGTGGTGTTTGACCTATAAATCTGACTGCAACTTTGCTAGGTTCTTTTTCTACAAAACTGGCAGCCTGCACTGTCCACTTCCTTAGGCTCTAAAATAAATAATGAAAAGTACCGTAAACACAGGATTTGATATTGATTTTCTGGAGTTTAAGATAATCTGAGGTCTTCAGAGATCAGTATCCTTTACTGTGTCATACACTTATGTATGCTGCTGCTATAAAAATAAATAACTGAAGCTCTTTAAGGTCTAGTTTGTGAAAAAGATGAAACATTTATTGGCCACTATATTTTGAACATTGTATTTCTGAAGCTGAATTTGATGCTTTGCGTCCCATAAAATAAAAATGATGAGATTGAAGGCAGTAATCAAAAGAAAAGGGCTCAATGTGTCACACTGTTGCTAGAATACGTGTGGCTGGTTGAACTGAGCTTTACTTCTAATATACTTTTATAAATTTTTAATGATGGCTAATGAATCAAAAGTTGAGAGGCCTTGGAGATGAGTTATTTATCAGATTATTTTTTCCTTTTGGTGCTGTGTGCAGCATCTCCTGGATCCCTCGGGTTGCAGGCTGTTTCTAAGATGTGGCTTGCAGTTCAGTCTGTTCCCCATCCAGCATTTTGCATCTCTTTAGCAAATACCAGGGTAGGGTTCAGTGATATTAATTTTGAACTTTTCACAGCAACAGATGTTAGAAAGACCTGCCAGAGCAAAGCAACGCTAATTTTGGCTTTGTTGTGGATGTCTGGGCGCTGCCGGGGCTGCAGGGTGGGCAGCGGCGTGTTCCAGCCCTGCCCCGTCCCACCAGGTGCCGCTGTGATGCAGTGATGCCTGGAGCCGGCCAGGAAACACAGGGATACACAGTCCCCAAACTCCTGATTAATGCAAATAAAAAGGCGAAGGAAATTGCAGCCTGCACCCTGTGACCTCGCCAAGACATTGTAAGGCATCAAGGAAGCCTTGATGAATCAGGAGCAGTCTCCTAAATATCAGAGGGCTGTATGTCTCTGCAGAATATTGTACCGACTGAGATTTCTACAGTGTGACCATCTTACAGCATCAACTTGAAAAGAGAGGGAAAGGAAATTAAGAAGTCAAACCGCAGAAGTAAAAATAATTCACAGGGAAGTGGCTCAAGCAGCTTACAGTCAGCTTTGCCTCTCCAAGTGTAGGCATGTCTGCATGGCACAGAGGAGCCTTCAGTTCTCAGCCTGCCCCGAGCACGGTGGTCTCCATTACACAACACGCATTGCTGGTGGCACCTCAGCAGTGGCATTTTGGCAGGGAAGAAATCGTGATGCAAATTGAAAGTGAGATCTCTGTCAGCCACCCAAGTGGAATCAGCTGCACTATGGGTTAGGTAACTCAGATTACTCCTTCCTGTGGATCCCCTATGTCTCCAAGTGGTGTGGCAGAAGAAGATTGTGTGGTGCTGCTTAGAATGCTATGTGTGGGAGGGAAACCCACAATGCTAGATTTAAATGGCCAAATACAGGGAAAAGATAATGACAGTAGGTGTCTTTTAAAAATTGGCTGTCGAAATAATGAATTGTTGAGTTGTAACACTACCATTTCAAGTAAATGGTCTCCAATAAAATATTAAGAAGTAAGGCAACAGTATTGCTCAGGTATTAGTGGATCACACCTAAGTAGCAGGGTTTGAATCCTCATACCTGTTTAAACTTGTGCCTTTCAGTTTCTTTCTGTACCTTTCTGGGAGAATCAGGCACCACCACAGTTCTTGGGCAAGACCTCCCAAGTTCCCCAGCATTTGACTCTGTATCCCACTCAGTGAGGTGTCAAGATGTAGTATCTCATTTTCCTTCCTCTTGCATAAATCTTACTTCCTGACTTTGTGAAAAACAGTATATCCAGCACTTTGCTTTGTCTTTCATCAAAGTCCATGATGATCTGAGGCCCCACCAGCTTACTGTGCACATGGTTAGTAGGAGAGCCACAACCTTGGAGGTGATTATGTGAGAACTTGGTGTGATTCACCAGCTAGAACATAAGGTATGCTGGGCTGTTGTTGGGGCATGTATTTGTAATTTTTTTGTATTTTTATCATAGGATGCAGCTGCAATTCTTGAAAGAATAGGAGTGTATGATGCAAGGTGAATTGAACCCAAATTTCAGAAAAATCAATTGATGGTGGCAATGAAGAATTCATTCTTCATTGTACAAGCAGAAAGCACCTGAAATGCTGCTTCTGTTGAGATGGAGGAATTTGGAGGAAGAACAATTTCTAACACCTCTCTTTCAGGTTGGTGTTCTCTTTCCATAACTCTGCAAAAATAGTGGAGCCATGATAAGGACCTTTGAATCCTGTTTCTGGGGATCTTTGTGAGTGCATAGTTCTCCAGCATATTTAGAAGGCCTTGCAGAACATGCTCATTTATCTAATCTGAGAAGGAAAGAAAAAGTAGATACCATCTTCCAAAATGAGTTATACAGGCAGCTGATTGGTAGCATCTTCACTTGTATGCTAAATGTTGCAGGTGAATTTATTCCATGTTAATTTATTCTATTTCCAGTTTCAGGGAATCCTGTGTATGAGGGGATATTCCTCAGACCCAATGTTAATGGACTTGCATCATTTTTAATTGGAATGGCTCATGTGTTAATCCATAGCCTGCACCATTGTAGTTGCCAGGAAATTGCACTTGAGGCTGCAAGCCTACGTGTTACATCTCTTCTGGCAATTATATTTGAAACACTGTATTTTGACAAAATAATTCACAATGTACAACCCTATCAGTGCAACCCTGGCTCCCTGAGTGTAAACAGTTGTACATTCATGGAGCTGGAAGGTCTAACATAGTATAAGTAATTGGACTGTTGAATGGTTGAGATAGCCCTGACTGGGGTTTTTGTGCCAGACCTTTTGACTGACATAATGCAATATTCTGAAGACTTGCATTTCAGTAGGAACACTGTACATGAAAAAGTGTGTGGTATAGGTTAATGGCTTAACTCTTAATAGAAAGTAAACCTTATTGAACTTTATCCTGGAAACTCGACAGTGGAAGCTGGCTGAAGTTAAAAGTGAGCTTTGAAGCCCAAAGCAAAATTACTTTGAACCTGAATGTATGGGATAAATCTCAACTGCTAATCAGAATATGTAGAATATTTTCAGCTATTAATTTTATTTAACATATCAAGTAATTTTTTACTTAACAACAAGTGCAAA
>QWTY01019077.1:0-11353 GCA_008033365.1 Pseudorectes ferrugineus | reverse complement strand
AACCTGGCCATACAATCCCAATACAGTCATAGAGTCTTGCAGAGCCTTTAAGTAACAGAAATGAGCATGAGGGAGCAGAGCTGTAGAGGTTGCATTATAAAGACCTTAGTTAGAGGTTTTCATATGAGATTTGCTTCTAAATATTTTAACATACTACAAAGTTTAGAAGAAATGTGTTTTTAATGCAGAAGTCTCCTAAATGCAAGGTAGAATCAATCTGCAGAGGATGCTACAGAATTATTTGGTGTCTTGCTGAGGATGACACTGTTAGCTACAGCTGAGTTTCTTCTGCACCTGTATGGCACAGGTGACAGTCTTGCCTCAGTGTAAGTTTAATGGGAATAGAAATGCCTCAAGCAGCAAGGTGTTAGAGCTGTTTCAGACGTATGAAATGGCCTGACTAGGTTTTTGAGAAGAGAAGCACTATGTTCTGTTCAAAAGGAAAAATGTTTCAGAGGTGAAAAAAACAATGCTGAAGTGGCTTTCTTTGAATGTTATTTCTACTTTTCCTTAAAAAGCCACATAAGGGAGATTTGCAAGAGAGGAAGGTTTGGGAAAAAACCAAACTAGTTGCATTTGCTAAGGTGGAGGGATTTAGTCAATATTACACGATTCCCAAACTACCTCATTTTAGAAAAACCTTGCTTCTTGTATATCAAGTGAGTATGGGCAGGATGCAGTGTTATTTGTACTAAAGAAGCTTTAAGGTCTATTGTTCGAGGCTTTTTGACATCTAAATTCACTTCAGCCCTTTCAATATTCTCAGGGCATTTAACAGAGCACATGAAATTCTCTAAGGTATAGTTGTGTAAACTGCCTCCATGAAGTACTTACAAGCCTTCTGCAGTCAAAGTTCATCAAATCTCGTTTCCTTCTCAGTATTTCATGCTATAATCAGATAAAAGCATTGAAACTGTTTAAGGGCTGGAACTTGTTCCTCTATAACAATATCACTTAAAATGAAGTGTGAAAGAAATAGGAAGTAAGCCTGAGGGATCAAAGAGAAATCCGTGGCTTAGAGCAGGGAAAGCCACTCAAAAATAATTCATGCAGCTAGTGTTGGACTGATATTCAGCTATGGCCATGCTGTAGACAAGAAAAACATCCGTGTCTTGCCAACACTGATACCTAGGTCTCTGTTTTTCTCCCTGTGTTTGCAGACCAGCCACAAGACCTTACTTTGAAACATAAAACACCTTACACAAGAGCTTCAGAAAGGAGATAATTTCCACAGATCCTTGCTTGGTATACCTTAGCCGGGCTGTGTTTCAGAGACAATTACTCACTCAACACTATCTACAATTACAGTTCCTTTACATATTTTAGTCTGGGAATTCTAGATTAAATTGTCTCAAATTACAGGTCCAGTTTAAAAGAATATTGTAAAAGCAGTGACAGATGCCACGAAAAAATAAGCCCCCAACCAAACTCCACAAAAAGAGATAAAGGCACCAGCTGGGCTGAAATTTCAAAATTATGTTTACATGGAGTGATTTGATGATGCACAAATGTGTGTATACATGTAAGAAAGCCTTTTGAAAGCTTTTGAATTAGTTTAATGGTATTTTCTGGTTTTAACAGAGTGGCAGTTTCTCAACATGCATGGCAATTGCAGGGTATTTAATATGCACTTTGCTGTTTTGTATAGAACTTATTTTTCAGTCCATTAATGCGATACATTTACATCTCATAGGATTGCTACAATGTTTTCCAAACCTCAGGTTTTTACTCTTGAACCATTTTTCCATCTTGTCTCCTCAGTATTTTAATGTCTTCATCGACTCATGTAAGATCTTTCATCAGATGTCTGTACGATGTATGTGTCTGACCTCCTTATCCCTGCCTTTCCCCACCTGCATACCCAATCTGTCAGTGTTAAAGGTTTCAATTTAAATAATAAACCAGAAGCGATTCCTAAGCCCAAAAAGAAGTGACAGTCCAGGAAACACATCTCTACTGGACCTTCTCACCAGGAAGGCTCAGGAGCTTATTGCCCTCTCCCCACTGCGCTCCTTTCCCCCCTGTTCCTTCTGAACAACTGGCTTATCTCTAATGTCTCCTCCCCTGCACATGTCCCCAGATATTACCTTCTGTTTCACCACTGAACTGGTACAGTCAGGCTTGTGCCTGCCTTCCAGGAGCCACCAAAGAGTACTGCCAAACACAGTGTGTTTCCAGCTTTCTTCATCAAACTGGGTATTTTCTAAGGACACCTTTTCACCTGCTTCACCCACAGGTGATTTTTTGTCTCTGTCCTGGCTCCTGGAATGATCTCTCCATGTGCAAGATGAAAGTTCATTTTGCTCCTTTATATCCTACTTTGTTTTGTTCTGTCACCCAGATGTACTGCAAATGTTCTTGCAGCTTCATATATTTAGAAGCCAGCCAGATGAAAAGAGGCATATGTAGCAGCAAACACAGGCACGTGTGCTGATAAGATTAATTCCTTGTCATCCGCTATAATGTTAAATCTAATTTGAATTGCAGCCCTTGGGACCTGCAATTACATTTGTCCATCTGTCAATAAACTGCCATTTTTAGTTGTACTGTAGTTAATTGCAGTTAATATATGAAGCTTTTCCTTTGTTGTTCTTCCATCCCCTCACATAACCCCTGTTTTTTTTCAAAGTATAATTAGAGCCAAATAAATAGAAGCAACACTGAGTTAGCAAGTTATTTATTTAAGAAAAAGCTGAAGGATCAGGATAGATATTATCTGCTCAGGTCTAGATAAAAAAACCCACCAACCATCCCTAACTACAGAAAAAATGAAGGAATAGGTATAAAGGAAACCAAAGTACAGGAAACTAATAAAATAGAATGTGTGACAGACAATAGTTACCTAAAACACACACTTTGTTTCTAATACTTTGCTCGTAATGATGAAAATGTTCACTCTGAACATTCAGGTTTGAATCTCCTGTTCCTTGTTAGCATCTGGGATAATCTCTAACCCAGCTACTGAGTTATGGACAGTCTCAGTATCCATTTCAGTTCTACCCACAAGGATGGTGTGACCCTCATTTAAATCCGTTTCTCTTATGTACTCTAAAGAGCCTTGTAAAAATTCTTAATTCTCTATGAAGGATGGAAAGAAATTTGAGTGTTTATTTTTGAGTACACTTGCTGCCTTCAAATTCCCTAAGCTTTTCCAGAAAAAGTCAGGTAAATATTAATACCTTGAAACAAGTTGGAAACTTTGAGATTTCTAGTGGTAGCACATGAAGTATATTACAGATTAAAAATAAAATTAAAGGAATGTTTCAGTTTTTATAAAAATAACCTTTTTTTTCTTTTTTGTTTTTCTAATTTCTGTTAGGAGGGCTCTAATTTTACACCAAAATCCAAACTTTTCCTTTTAGCAAAAAATGCAGAGTTTGTTTTATATGATCTAACTGACCTTCCGCTATGAATCATTATGTTTAGATTAGTATTATAATATTTGTAGATAGTAAACAAGATATGCATCATTTTCCAACCCTCATATATGATTTTTCTTTTTTTTTTTAATATGATCTTTTTGTTACTGATGGAGGGGAGCAAAGAACCTGAAGCTAAGCTGTTCTCAGTGCTATTCAGTGCCAGGACAAGAAGCAATGGGCACCATTTGAAATATAGGCAATTCCACTTAAACATGAGTAAAGACTTTTACTTTAGGGAGGATTGAGCACTGGAAGAGGTTGTCAGAGAGGCTGTGACCATCCCTGGAGAACCTGGAAACCTGTCTGCACATGGTCCTAGGCAACTTGCTTCATAGCAGGGTGTTGGACTTGATGGTCTCCAGAGGTGACCTCCAGCCGTAGCTGTTCTGTGGCTGTTCCATCACCTTGGTCAGTGCAAAGTGCCCTTGGTAAAGGGCTTTCTGTTCACTGTTTGAAATTGCCTTTTTGTCCTTTGTTGACTCAGAAATTGATTGAATGGGTTGTGCTCCAGTGTCTTCCTAGTGACTGAGGGGAGGCTGAGCAGCCAGAAGTTCCCCAGGTTCTGTTTCCATGTTTTTCAAAGCTGCATGTTTAGTTGGCCTTCTGCCAGCTTTCAATGACCTGTCTGTCACTTAAAAAAATAAAATTACAAATAGCAGCACTTTAATTACAGTGGTCATTTTTGTTCAGCCCTGTAGTAAAATTCTATGCAGTCCCACTGATCTGAATACACCCAGTTTATCTAAAATGCCTGTAAATTTTTGCTTCCCATAGTCTTTCCTAACTAATCAGGTGTGTGCAGAAGTCCAGGAGCAGGCTTTGCTTGTGAAGCATGAAGTAAAAATATATTCTTGCGTGGTTCTTTTTCTGGTTTACTTATAGAGGAGCTCATTAGAAAAGCAAGTCTTTTGCCAAAGCTAATTAATTAATTAACTAATTAACTAATATTAATTTATTTAATTAAATAATTAATAGACATTCTGATTAATACAATGCTGAGTAAATAGCCTGTGTACCTCTCTGGGCTTGTCTTCAGTCAGACACTCAAAGAAATGTATTCAAATTAACATTTCTGTCAGTAACCTGAACCACGTAATTCTACATCTCTCTGTACTCTGTACAGCAGTAAAGCGGCCTTAATTTTGGATTATTTTCAATTGCCTTAACTTCTCTTATTTCAGCTTATTCTGGAAATGAGATAAGTTAGCTGGAACAAAGCAACTGAAATTCAGAATAAGAATGTTCCTAGAGGGATTTAATGCTGTTTAATGACTGCATAATACCCTCCCTGTGTATTTTCATGTAGTTAAGCCCCAAGAACTAAACAAAATGTGCACAGCTTGTTAATTCTGAAGAAAAGAAGTATTTTCAGGTTAAAGAGGTTCTTTTAAGACTGGTAGGATAATAACGCTGAGACACTTTGCATAAATGGGTTAAACCATTCACTGTAAAAAGTTGACTACACATTTTAACAGTTCTATGAACAGAAATGTCTTGATGAATCATATTATGTAGCTCAATTTATTGTGAAATACCATATGGAAGATCATTTTAACAGCTATGAAAAATCCCAAGTGTTCTAACAACAAAAAAATGAAGGCCCTTTTGAAATATCCAGAGGAGTATTTGCAACTGATGGATTGTATAAACTTATTGTGCAAAATTTTATGATTTTAAACAGAAGCTTAATTTTTCAAACCAACAATTATGTGCAAATTCTCCTGCACTAACTTTCTTTCCTGAAGAAAGGAGGTATTTGTTGCAGACTACTTCAATGTTTTCCGTTCTGCACATAATAACCAATCTTCATGACAAGTCTGTATTCCCTGGTATTCATCCTTCCTTGCTTTAGTAGTGGTAACTGTATATCAGTGACATTGGCAACTGGAAACACCTCTGCCAAGGGTGAGCTGACAGGAAATGCTTGGTGGGTACAAGGTGAATAAGAGTGAAGGCTAAGCAAAAAACGGCTTAGAAAGGAGTTGGAATATTTGACAGTGATAGCTACATTTACAGCACTGGATTTTCCTTTGCTTCTTCTGCATAGAATGTTTTGTGCTGCCACTCTAAAGAGTTGAAACTCCTGTTTTGTATAGAAGCAAACGCATGGTCATGTCTGCCTAGATAAGAAAACAATGGAGAGAAACAGTAGCTTGCACAAATGTCTGAAAGAGTGACTACTAAATTTTGGTTTGAAATAATTTTACAGGAGAAATTGATGACAAGCAGAAAAGAGCACAGAGAAAAGATCAGTAACTATTGTTATGAAAAGGAAGGACTGACTGAAAAAAATCAGAAGAGAAAAAGCCTTTTCAACCCCTATTTTTACCATTTCTGTTTTAATGTGGGACCTCTAGAGTACTAATATTTGTGTGTTTACTTCCACACCTCACTGTGCACCAGATCTGAGTGAAATGTGAGGATGTATACCCTGTTTGTCAATGGCTGACATGCAAATTTAACTTGATCTGAATATTGTTTAGCATATTCTACATCAGCCTTTTCTTCAAGAGCACACCTCTAGCTGCTTTACTCTGTTGGCGCTTTTATTATTTGATGAAGTGTGTTCAATTGGAAGAGGGAAATCACAGTGCTTTTGAAACAGGAACATACACAAACCTTAAGAGAATTCTGTTAGACCTTAAGCAATAGTTTAAGGAGAAATATAATTAGTTAATTCAGCCTATTTTTCCAGTCTCTGTACACAGAGAAATACTCATGTTGAGTCAGTAATTTGCTTGCATATTCTCCCTTTCCACATATACTGAATTCAAAAAGCTTTTGTTCATTACAAATACTTGATATCAAGCTTTTGTAGATAGGTTGACTTTTTATATTTTAGACCAATTTACACTACTAGCAGAATGATCACATGAAAAAAGAGTGGTTTCCCTGATACAAAGTGCAGTATGAACGTGTATTTATGGGAGGACTAAGCCTCAGAAGCTATGAAACTTAACAGAAGGATGGGAAAAGATGCAAAGAGATGGAAAGGTGATCAGAATAATACAAATTATAAGATTTAGCATAGAATAGCTGAGCTCTTTCACACAGATTCCTTAGTACTTTCTCTGCTCTGACTAACAACCCTGGCAGCTGCAAATATCACTGAAACTGAATTTTGCATGAGAGCAGTTACAGAAGACTTTCATTAACTTTGGAGTCAGTGAGACTCAGCTGCTTAAATTGTCACTGGTGAGCAAGTTCAAGAGGAAATGATCACTCAGCTCATGTAGCTGCCTGGGGATTTTTTCCATTGCCCAGATCCTTGTTAATATTTCTTTTGGCAAAGTTAGATCAGCCCCTCAGTCCTCACCCCAGATGCCAGTTTGGCAGACCATAGTGTTTAATTCCTTGGAGAATGAAAATTGTTTTACCTCAAATCAGGAAAATATCTGAGCAGTGGTGGGTCTTGATTTTTATTTATTTTTTTATAATTAGGATGAATACATTCTAAAGGCTCAGTCATGCCAAATTTAAATGCTTAGTACATCATGTAAAGAGAAATTTTTTCAAATACAGAATGAAGCCCACAGAAACAAAGAATCCTTTTCTTAGTATTTGGTACTAATGCCTATGCATACTAATGTGTATGTGAGAGACTGTCAGACCTTACAAGCTCATGTATAAGCCATTAAATGGATGATGGAACAGAGAAGAAGTAATAACTAGAAAGGAGGGTGAGAAAGATGTCCCTGTAGTTAGCAGTATAATAAGGCTAACTGTCTTTTTTTCTAAGGATCCCCACTATTTGAGAATGGTACTGGAAAATGCAAGTTTTAAAAAGCAAAATTCCATCCTTTTATGTCTTTACATTTATGTCTTTACATTTTTGTTTGTGTGTTCCAATCCCACTGGCTTAACCAGTGTCTTCACCACTTACATCAATTGTGCATCCTTCTGAAAGGCTTAGCTGTGGGAGCATGTGAGAGTTCAATGCATATGTGATGGAATCAACCACAAGGCAGAAAAGAAAATCGTGTTCTAGTGCTCTTAGTGCAGGGGGCTTTTCATGTTGCCACCTTTCTGCTTTTCTGTTTCAATGGTTCTGCTTCCATCAGAAATACGGGCTCTGCTCCCGCTCTTACTGCTTCACTTCAGTGAATAACTACAGCATGGTTTTTCTTCAATCAATTCTCCATTTATCTGTTCATGGACTTGGTGCACATTTCGGCTGCCTCCCTGCTGGCTGGGTGTTCTTATGGTGGGACTGGAGTGTCCCTGACATTCTGAGAGTCTGATGGCTGAAGCTATTTCTGTGGTCTCTTCTCACATGAGGAACGTTTTCTCTAATCACTGCAGCTCTGATTCAGAGAAGCCCTGGATTCAAACATTAGCTTCCACCTGGATGAAGGTCTTTAGGGATTTCCTGAAGTGGAACCTCTTACCCTCCAAACAAATGGCTTGGGTGCAGAACACTGTGCTATAAAATTAAGTGACTTAACTAGTTTTTCTTATTATTTGAAAATACCACAAAGACTGTGACTCAGCAACTGAAATAAATTCTGGACCTAGATATTTGCCACTTAAATAATTTAATAATAATATTGTGCTTTGTTATTCAAAGCTCATTAGCAGAGCATGACTACCAAGGAGAGAAAGGATGGCTGAATTTTTGAGCAGTCACTGTCACTTGGCTGTGCTTTACTGAGCCACTTGGAAGCTGCATTGACACATTTCAAAAGACTGAACGTTCACTCTTTACCTTATATTTGTGAAAGAGTTTAATCTCAAGCTGATTGAAGACTTCCGGTTCCATAAACTTGCTCATACAGAAAAAATGTTGAAGGAGGACTGGAATGGATTCACAAACACAAATTTCTGAAAGTAGAAAGGCTTCCTACTTATTATCTAAATAGTTTATTTTATTATAAATTCAAATTCTACTTATTAATATTAAAAACTGAACAGAGCTCAATTTGTTTCAAGAAGTATCTGTCCTAGAAATGCCTGTATGCTCAAATATCAATAATGGAACTATGATCTTTCTACTTTCAGATTCATTAGTGGACTGGCACCTTTTTTTTTTTTTTGCTAATTTTCATGGAAAGAAATTCTATTTTGAATTACAACACAAAGATGTCATTGAACTATTCAGATCAATATGCAAAAGAGCTTTTAAATCTGTTCTTCAAAAACCTGGTCTCAGAATGAAGTATGTCACAGGTACGATTCAGGGTTATTTAACAATTGTTTGAATTAATTCTTTCAGTTGAGAGTCTTAAAAACATCAAGTGGAAATGATTGCATTACTTACTCCTCAGCAGAACTTGCTTTTCAGTAACTGGTGTATAACTCTGATTTAGTGAATGTGACTTAGAAAACCCAGTTCATTATGGTGATCAATATCAGCAAGCTCATCACCAGCATGGATTCTTTTGTGAGCTCTGGTCACTAAACTTGAATTATGTGCTAGTTCTAGGGCAGTTTGTCATCCCTGAGGAAAAGTACCCTTGACCTGCCACTGCTCTTGGCTCTTGTGAAATACAGGGGAGCCAACAGTACTGCAGTGCTCTCACCTAGGCACCTCCCAGGTGTTGTGACACTGCAACCTCGACAGTTGGTAGAAAGTTGAAGGTAGCAAAACCTGGTAAAATATATCAAAACACTTTTAAAAAAAAATCTCATTATATAAGCTGTTTAATATAAATAATGAGTGAACAGCCATCAGCTTTGCAATACGTGAGTTTCCTACAATGATTTCAGAAATTACATTCCGTCCTATCTGTTCCTCCTTCAATTTGTGATGTTTTGCTGTTTTCCACAGGTACATACTTGAAGTGTATTATTGCCTTTGGTTAGGGGGTGCAAGACAAGGGAAATGTAATCCTACTTATTATTTATTTTTACTGCTTGATTGCTTGCTTTGTTTTTAGTGACGTTAGGTGAATAAATAGATGGAAGACCTGTTATGTAAAGCTGTTTACTCAACATAGCTTTGGAAAGAACATCACTGTGATATATATTAACTCATGTTACAATTGCCTTAATAGAGGTTGATAATGAAATCCAGTCATAACCTATGAGAATGAGTAACCATTAATTAGATTAAGCCTCTTTAGGTTCCAAGACAAGCACATGGAAGGAAAAATGTATGAAAGAGGAGAGTAAATAAAAGAAAAGGAAAGTAAGTGACAGGATGGGAGGAAAAAAAAAAAAAACGCAGAGAAAAAGCTGCCTGTGGCCAAAGATAAGGTTCTTGAAAGGTCTCTGATAGCTGTTGCAGAAGAAAGAGCCATTAAGCTCAGAGAATTCTGGAAACATCTGGTTGGGAAGAAAAAGGTTTCTTAGAACTCATGGTGTACAGGACAATATAAGAGAAGTTGGCATGCTTCGGATGATATACAAATAATTCAATATTGCGCAAATGAGTTGAAAAATAAGAGAGACCTCTAAAGGGTGAATCATGCTACCTAATGTTAAAACACAACAGGAAGTCTTACTTTACATTAGAGAACATGACTTATCAAGCCTGTTTTCAATGCTTTTGAATTCCTTAAGATTTTATTCTATTCTAACTTAACTGTTGTGATGGTTGGATGCAATAATATATTGTGGAATTTTTCACCATGCTCTCCATTGCATTGTGGTGTTTCAATAATGAGCTGTCTGGCCTTTAACAAGGGTCTGCCACAAAAACTCTTTGAACTACAGGTAACAGTAGGTGGTTGGAGATGAAGAGTGAAAGATTGTGAAAATGGACTGTTTGAATAAAAATAACTTCCCTTCAGCTGTAATCAAGGATGGAAGGACCGCACAGCTGTTTGGGTTTATGTTTTGTTCTTTTCCTTTACAATAAGGTGGGTGACAGCACTGATAGCATATGGCTTGATAGAGGCTGAAAGGTGGAAAACCTCCCCTAAGGTTTTCTTCCAGTACTCTTGAAAATACCTGCCATTTGTTGCAATCTTACCCACTTTAAAGAAAGAAAAAAGTGCAGTTTAGAAAAAAAGAAGCAAAGTCTGCCAAGGACAATTTAGCAGGGAAATTATCTCATTTCTAATTTGAGGTGGAATTCGAACAAAGAGCTCTTGAAGTGCTGTGGTGCCTTCCGGCCCCTCACCAAATGAGCACATCTGCTAATTTAGCCGGCCTTTCCTGCATCCACAGCAAGTTGGAAAGATATTTCTCTTTTCCCTTCAGCCTTTTGGCTGGTCTAATTGAGGGCAGTGAACTACTTTGTTCTTCTTATGAAAGACACTTTAATAAATGGGTTCCACTTTGCACTTTATTTGAGGCTATTCAGCTTTAAATGCTCTTCTCACAAGCTGGTGTCATTTTAATTGCTCCAACATATTCTTAACTTGGTCTAAGTTCTTTAAACAAGGGAGAACTTTTAGATATATTTCATCTAACTAGTAGATACCTCTGCCATAGAAAAGCATATGTGAGTCAGATATTTTACTAGGCTTGATAGGCATATATATAAAAGATATTTTGAAGAAAAGAACCAGAATTTCTTATTATTTAGTGTTTAAAGTGCAAAAGAGAACTCCAACACTCATATCTCTTGGAGGATTATATCAAGAAAGAAAACCATGACAAATACATTAACTTTTAGGAGACATTTCTCACCAAAGCCAGGCATCACTTAGGGTTGAATTTACGTGCATTTCTTGTTGGGTCAGGAAACAACTTATGTCAGCTTGCTCCTTTGAAAAACACTGACAATTCTTTGCTAATTTGCAGGAGGACTGGAAAATAAAATGTCATACAGGTATCCACAATGCACTTTGGAGAAGAAGGAGGAATGATTCAGCTGACTGCAGTCAGATGTCAGAGATGTAACTGGCTTTGGGCTGTTTTCAAACTAGTTCCAGCAGAAGACTTTTGGGTCTACAGATTAGGTGCGGTAAATCATATTTATGACTATTGACACTGAATTTAAAACCCAGTTTGGCAGTCCATCTGCTAAATGAGAAGAGCTAGTT
>QWTY01019075.1:0-18093 GCA_008033365.1 Pseudorectes ferrugineus | reverse complement strand
GATTGAGTCAAAGGGATTGAAAGCCAGATAGTGACAGATATGCAAGGGAGGCATGGATCAGCTGTGGGTCAGTCACAGCTTTTCTCTCAGGAAATCTCATTGTTTTGTACCATTTCTCCAGTGATACATCTGAAGGCATGAAAAAGCTAACATGTGTGTTTTCCCCCTCCCCGATATGAAACTAAGAGGAGGAAAACACGTCTGAATATTATTTTCTTGTTAAGAATATTTAAGTACAGGAGCCAGAGGAAAAGCCAGACGTGTGTCTGATCCTCTTTACTCAGCCTGCAAGCACATGAGCCACAAACTGACGATCAATATTCTACCTATTGCAGCAGAGCTTTTCAAAACTTAGCATTTCTGACCACACGGATAGAAAGGTCACTGTTTAAGAGACCTCTTGCCTTTGCCATGGTTGACTCAACAGGTCTCATTTGTGCTGTTACACAAATCCCAAATACACCCTCCTGATCTTGATGGCCTCAAATATCCAGAGTCAGATTTTTCTCCTGTAAGTTTTCACTTACACTTGTCTGACTCCTGTGCAATTATCATCACTGCAGAGGAAGGAAGGCTAAAATCAGAGTGAACACTGGTTGACTAAAATACATATATAAATTATATATATAATTTCCTTGTCCAAAAACAAAAAATGTTTTCTTCAGTATTTTTTTTTTTTTCAAAATAAATAAAAACCCAGACACACATTGCCTATTTTTAACTGAACAGAATTATTAAAGACAGATGTGTCCTGTAAGGCCACATGGAAATCTATTGCAGAGTAATGGACCATACATGTATTTCTGCAAGAACTTTGGTAGAAGATCTCATTCTACTACACACTGAATTTCTGCAGCTTTGACTGACACTTATGACTGGGTTTAAGTGAAAGGTTTGAAAGTCTCCTGATTAGCTAAAAAATGCTGGTGAAGAGGGATAATAAATGCTAGTGATGCTGTGGGTGGCAGAGGCGGCTGCATCCTGGAAGGGAAACATGTAATAATTTGAGAAGAACTTTCGCAATGGGAGTCAGAAGGTGCCACTTGACCAGGAGGTGTTTTAATCTGCTACATCTTTCTGGCCATGTGTGAAAAGTCAGTCAAGAAAGACACAAGTAAGGGGGAGGGAGGCATAACGTGTAAAATAGCAATAGGGCGCATTTTTAAGATACACGACACTAAACCGGGTGGAAGATCACTGATGGCTCCTGCAATTCTTTTCTGCAGCTGCAGACTAGCCCTGAACTGATATAGCAAAGTATTTAAGAAAAACATGAGTTCATGTCTCCTTTCATTTTTTTACTACTGCTCCCTCCTTCCAACTTTAAAATGGAAAAGAGAGGAGAAAAAAATGAAAAGGGCTCAACAACAAGTCTAGACTCAAAGCTACTAATGTTTTCAGATCACAGAATATGCTGCTAAAGGGCAACTAATTTGTTACATAGCAGGCAAGGCTTTGCATCTCCTTGTCTATCTGATAAATGTTGAAGTTTCAGTTCTCCCAGATATCATATGCAACACATTTCCAGTGTTACGTACACGGCTATTTATTCATTTTCTAGTAATTAGTATCCTGGGGAGAAATCCTATTGCCACTCTATTTACCTAATTTAATAAAATATTGCAAAACGCAAAGTGGGAGGAATTTCTTATGTTTTATTAGCATTTGGCAATTCTGATCTTTCTAATGATGTCTACTGACCCCTAGCCTGTAGCTGTGTTTCAAAGCAGTTTCTTCACCAATTCTTTCTTTAATTAAAAACTATTACCAAAGAGAAAATTAGAATCAAATATCTCAGCGGCAGAGAAGATTTTTACTTACTCAGGACTTTCATTTTATAGTAAATTAAATAAGTGAGAAAAGAATAATTTTTAAGAGTTTTATAATTTAGAAGCAAGGAAAAAAACCAAATTAGATTAAAGACATATTAGGAAGAAAATTAAATGAGCTGCATTCTCCCCCCCCAAAGCATAGTCCTTTTGAACTGTAAATACTGTCCCCAGTTTTGTTCTTGTTCACAAAATCTGTCAGAAAAAAACCTGTTGAAATCATTGTGAACATACTAGTACTGGCATCTGAATGCAACTCCTTTGGCCAATGTATTCAAATCGAGGAAGGTGCAGAACCAATCCTTTCCCATTTGCACTTGGGCTTTCAAATACTAGCTTGTGACAGTCGCCTGCACTGAAGCTTCTCATATGTGGAATTCGGTTATTTCTTTTGGAAAGTTTACTGGGTACCTGGAAGCTCAATAACCCTTTAAAGCAACAGCACTTCCATACAGCTACTTGAATATATTTCTGGATACTGCTTCAATATTTTAGCCCGTGTATAAGCTTGCTTGGCCCAAAACTGAGGAAGAGCGCACAGCCTCCCTGAGCTCCAACATAAGGAGATGATTTATTTCAGAAGGTGATGAATTTTCATACTGGGTGCAATTATTGAGGTCCGTGTGAGCACACATAGATCTTCACATGTGAATCTAACGAGGTTTCTAGGGAACTTGCAGCTATTACAGATTCACAGGCTCCTTCACTCAGCTCCTGGGAAAGCACTTACAGCTGATTCCATGCTAATTCATTGCTCAATGAATAAGTAAAATCTGTACAGTATAATAAAACCATTGATCATCATGCTTTAAGATTGACTCCTAAATATTTAGGAAGCAGCGCCTATTCAATGGAAATGTTTATTGGCACTGTGAAATTAAACTGTCACCCGTGAAATAGTAAAACTCATTAACGCGGAGTTTCTTTTTAAGTGTTAGGAATTAACTTTATGGCCGCATCCGTAATGGCAAGCCTCAGCCTTAAATCGCCTGCCATTTAGCATTCGCGAGCGTTATTAAAACATATTAACCGTGATTTAATTGACTGGAAATTAAAGAAGATAGAGATGGGAAATACATATACAGGAGGAGAGAAAAAGGAGGAGAGAGGCCGGGGCGGGCAGCGCTGTTGGGAGGGGACGGACGGACAGACGGACGGACGGACAGCACTGACCGCGGGGCTCGGCCGGGGCAGCGCCGCCGGCGGGGCAACAGCGCCCTCTCGCGGCCGCCGCGCCCGCGCCGCTCCGCCCGACGGGCCGCGGGGGAGGCCGCACCGGGAGCCCCGCTCCCAGCCCCGCCGGCAGCTCCGCCGGCCCTCCGGCCCCGGGGGCAGCCCACGGAGCATCACCGCCTGCGCTGGGCTCCAGGACCCGCCAGCACCGCCGGTACCCGGCTGCACCGGGCTCGCCCAAGCGCGCCCGTAGAGCCGCCGCCGCTGCCCGCCTGCCGGAGCACCGCAAAGCCCGGCGGCCGGCGATGCTCCTGCCCGCGGGGACCGACCCCGCAGGGCCGGCAGAGATACACGGCGAACTTACGAGCGGATCTCTCGGGGAAAAAAGAGGGAACGGCGATTTCCCAGCCGGGATATGCTGGGGCAGCAGGGACGGCGAGCACCACGCCCCGGGACCCAGCCGCGCCCGTGGGAAGCGCCCAGGGAACCGATGGTACCGCCGGGCCAGGAGAAGACAGACGCTCAGTGCCACCGGCGCTGCTCCGCCAGGCTGGAGCCAGGCTGCCCCCGCAAAATCGCGGCATCCCCCGGCGCTTGCGGGAAGGACCGACCCTCCCCGCCAGGCAGAGGCGCGACCCCGGCCCCGTCCCGGCCGGTGGCCCGCAGCCGAGGCAGGGCGACAGCGGCCACACCGACCGCAAAAAGATGCGGCCAGGGAAAGGGCAACAAACCGTGCGGAAAACCCCGAGCGGCTCCTCGCAAGCTCCAGCGGCTCCCGTTCACTCCCACGTCCACACCGGCAGGACGGTGGAGAGCAGTCCCTCCATCTGGCCCCAACTTTGCATTTCTGAGCTCCATTAGCAAAGCGGAGCCGGGCTAAGTTTCTCAGAGGTCATGGCGCAATAACCCCCTTTTTCCGGGAGTTTTTCCCCATCTCTTCCTCCCGCCCCCGCCCCAACCCGAGGCAACTCCTTGCACTCCCGCTACTCACAATTTGTTGCAGTTAATCCCAGATGCCATAAAGTGAAGAGCAGCAGAGTGAAGCCCCCGAGGGCTCGAGAATCCATCTTCAGCCCCGGAGGGGGAAGCCAGCCGCTCGCCTGTCTCCCCTGGTCCCGGTCTCCGAGCGCCTCTCAGCCTCTGTGCGCTCGCTCTCCCTCCGCGCATTTACTCCATACAGCATCCAAGCACTCCGGGTGAAGGGAAGCCGGGGCCGGCCGGGGGACTCTTCGCAGCCCTTGGAGGAGCCGCTCCGGACGCCGGCGGCAGTGCCCGAGCCGAGCCCGCTGCCCCGGCTGCCGCCGCGGCGATTCACCTTGCGAGCGGCGGCTGGGTGGGAAGCACCAGCCGCTCGCTGGGCACCTCCTTATAGGCGAGAGCCGCGCTGCACTCCACCTCCTCCCAGCCCCCTGGAAGTTGCTCCTCCTCGCCTTCCAGGGAGGATCCTTACTGCAATCTTCACGCGTTGTTGATAAGCATCAGAGTCACGGAGTAAATCAGATGCCTGGAGAAAAAAAAAAAAATTAAAATCTTCCTTCCCCACCCCGTTTTCCTCTCCTTTGGGTACCACTGTGGCTGGAGCATTTTAAAGATCCCCCGGCTCAGATGTTTGTTTGCTTATGAATACATATGTTATACACACATACATAAAATATACACGGTATCCTGGCATGTACAGAGCCGACACAGCCCGACGAGCCCCAGCCCCGCTGCCGAGGCTCAGCCTCACGTCCAGGGAGAGGGGATGAGCTTCGGACGGGACTGATGCTCTATCCGCTCTTCTGTCAAGGCTGCTCCAGAGCCTCCCTGCCTGGCCCTCCCGGAAGGCGATCAGAGGTGGCCCCAGGGGTTCCAGAAGAGACACGGGGAGCTCTCGTTAGCACCCCCGGCCTGAAGAGGAAGGTGGCCCCCAGGGTAGCCGACCCGGACCCGCACCCATGGTCTGCGCCTCCCTCCCGGCTGGCGAGGGTGATGCTTGCCAAAATCAGATTTCCTGACTGACTGACTGATTGATTGATTACCCGACTGCTCAGCTGCTGAACGGGCTGGGATTCTCTTCCCGAGGGGCGTACACGAAACTAGAGCTGAACAAGCATCCTGCCCTCCCCTGGCGGGGTGCGCGCCGGCGGCCGGAGCGCTCGGAGCCGGGCCCGCAGCCGCACGGGCGGGGGAAGGCACACCTGAGCCCAGGGACTCCGGCTTAATCACTGCTGAGGTCTAACCTTGCTGCTTTGCTGCGGCGTCACCCCACATCAATAGAGTGCTGCATCAAAGTCAGGCCAAAATTGCATTAGCGATTCCGCTGTAATCTGCAAGGAGAGTGTGTTTGGATCAAGTCTTTGGGGGTGGGGAGGGGGAAGGCGCTGGTGCTCGAAAGCCGCTGGTGCTGAGCCATAATCCCTCACAGTGGCAAGGAAAAATCAGAAGAAATAGACTGTTCACCAAACAGGGACTTGCCAACGGAGAGCGGAAGTTTAAATTGCTGGCATGCTGTAAGCCTCATTTTAAAAAGTAAGGAAGGTGGAGAAAAGACATGGTGCTTGGCTATTAGGCACTAACTATATCAGAGAGGTGTCAGGGGGACATCTTGTCTTTAAAGGGGTAGTCAGCTTGGAAAGCAAAAGTCGACATTTAAAAATTGACCTAATTATTTCAGTTTCTGTTGTTACAAGTGACACAAGTGACACAAGGTTAAACAGGAAGGATAGCTGCCTAGCACCAAGGCTTTCAGTCAGAGTCAATAAAGGATTTAGTCAGACAAAACTAAGACTTAGGAGGAACTTAAAAGACTAATGAGCTCTACGACCGTTTAATTTTTGACTTCTAATACATCTGAACACATGAAGGTTTCATCTTTGCTCATGCAAAGACCTGACCCAGTTGCTCTACACTTGTGTCTGAGCAGAATGAGATTTTGGAAATTAGGGGTGGCAGTCAGACCAAGGCTAACTCATCTGCATGAGGTGTCTTCTTTCCCTTACACAGGTCCTGATGGAGGTATTAAACTGATCTCCCAGGAGAGGTTTGTGCAAGGGCACAGACACCATTGTGTCTGAGCAGGCCCATTTTTGAAGGTAGTGAGCTCTGCTCATTTCCCCCAACAGATGGGGAGAGAGAGGGTCTCCTATTCATGTTTTCGGATCCTAGTCAGAAACATCTCATCTTCTCCATGCCAATCATATACAAGACTCTGGCCCAGGAACTAAGACCTGTATGGCTTTGCTGCATTAGGCCAGGAGGCTGGAGTATGGAGAAAATTATGTTATTAACTTGGCTTTTTCAGGTGAGTGATCAAGCTTCAGAAGTGCTAGCAGTGCTTCCAGAGCTACCACTTGAGTAAAACTAAGCAGTAGAATATATCAGAAATCTTAAGCCAGAGTGGATTTCCTCTGGAGACACAAGTCTTTGACACACTCACAACCTTGCAGCTATGTATTCTGAAATTAGCGGGGGAGTTCAAAAGAAGGAAATTAAAAATAGGGAGGGGTGTTTCATGCTTTCCTTTTAAAAAATGATTAAAATTAAATTGACTGTGTTTCAAATATTTTCAGTGTCTCTTTAAACTCTCTGGCACATTGGTACACTTTTTAACTGACTCACAGAACTAATTAGTGGCTTGTTTATAGGAAAACAGATGTGGAAATGAATTATGCAGACTAATTAAAAGCTATCAGTAAATATGAGCCCCATCCTGCAATGCATCCCAGTGGTCACCAATATGGATCTGACTGCAGAATCTGGACCCCAGTTACAATATTGGTTTGCAAATCACCCTTGTGAGACACACCTCTTCGATAATCTCCTTTGTATCATAAATGCCAGGCAGGTGCCTTAAGATTTGTGAATGTTTGGGTGCAGGAGCACTACAACTGAGAAGTTATGACCAGAGTGGAGGGCTACGCAGCTGTTTGTTGCAGGAAATTATGTAAATAATGTCATGTTTAAGGGCTTTTTGCCAGCAAGATTTTTATTATAGTAAATTTATTAATTACTATTAAAGCTGTTCAGACAAAAACTGTGGCTCATCGTCAATTACAGATCTGAGTACCCTGGATTTTGGGAAAACTCAGTTGTTTATTTAGTTTTAGTTTATCTGAACTTTATTCAAAATCATGGCGATGGTTGTCACTGAAGGTGTCTCAAAGCCTTGGCTGTGAGTAGAGGCTTTATTACACCTATAGCTATTAGTCCTTTCTAACTCCCCAGCTTTCTAACTCCTTTCTAACTCTTCCATTCACTGTGATAGATTTTCTTCTCCTCAATGAAAGCAAAATTGACCTTAACAGTGAAAACCCTGAGATCTTTCCTTTCCATGCCTGCCTCTTCTTTGATAAATTTCATTTCTACCCTTTTGCCAGTCACTCAATGTCCACTCCCTGTTTGTTAAACAAGGGGATCACGCCAATGCCTCCTCTTGTTCATGTGGCAGGAGGAGAAATATCCTAATGTCTGGCACCCGTTCAGAACCTGCAGCCACGGTGAGCATAATTCCAGAGGCAATGCCGATCACCATTAGGTCATCTGGGGCTGTACTGAAATGGCTGTGTTAGTTCTGGGTGAGAAAGCCCAACGTGGGCATTCAGGTCCTTGCTCTCTGCACCCTGATGGCAGCTGAGTGCCCCTGTTAATGCTGCCCAGGACCTGGGCCGTGCATGACCTGCATGATGGGAAGACAAACAGCATCACACCAGTAGCTGGTCCTATCACAGCCTTACTGGCTTTGCAATGCAAACCACAAACTGCTGAAATTGAGCATTTAAGTTTTTTAGCCCCAATGTCCTCAAGTCTATTCTACCACTCTGGAGCCTTGTTATTTGAGCTGAAGGAACCATTTGTGGGAATTAGATGAGAGAATATGAATAGGAGAGCAAAGGAAGGACAGGAACACGTAAGGGAGAGCAGGAAAAGCTGACTGCCACCAGGGAAGTGAGGGGATGCATTTTTGCATTTTGAAGGAAAAAGCTTTTTTATTTAAATGTTTATCTGAGGAGGTGAGTTTATCTGTGATCAGATAAACTTGTTTTCTTTCCTGGAGTCAGTAAACAGCATTAGTACTGCTATAACCCATGTTGAGTTTGCCAGTAGAAGCAATAGCAGTTTAGCCCATGAATACAAACAATCCAGCTGTTTGGGTAATTGCAGCTGGAAGCTTTATCTCTGACCCCGACTGTACAGCATTCATGGAAGGAGAATAGCATTACATATATGCAAACTTAATTGTACATGGCTTTGGGATCACATATTGCAGTTTCCTGTTGATAACTAAGAATTTGTCTGAAGAATATGCTTCCCACCAAAAAACCTAAAGGTCACATTAAAAAACCCCCAAAGGTCATTTATTTATTTTTCTTTTCAAGTATTCTCCTATAAATAGAGAGGACTCATTCATTAAAGAGAATATGTGGGAAGCTTTCATAAAACACACCGACCCCAACCAGGTGAGTGCAACAGCAGGCTGCTCATTATCCTTGGATAGTTCCACAGCATACCTAAGTCCGGAGGATAGGAAAATTTAATGATCTGCTGGGATAATCTGATGGCCAGTAGCATTTTTGAGATGCATGCTGAGATTAGGTAAAAGAAATCAGATGTCAAGCTGTGCAGCGATTATTGGAAGACGAAGAACTAAAATCACCACTTCCTCCCCCTCGCCTTCCCCCACATTATTTTACCACTGTCTGCTGGTATTATTGCTTTCATTACATTATCTTGTCTGCCTATGAAGATACTTGTGTCAATCATGGCCAGATACAGCTACCGGTCTTAAAAGATCAATAACCTGAGTAAATAATAGTACAAATGGCTATGGCTACAAATTACCTAGGGGCTGAAATAGGCCTCATTTGGGACACACTCCTCCCTGGTGTGATTCCAGTGACATTGTGTGTTGCAGTGCAGGAAGGAGTCACAGAGGACACAGCCACGGTCTGCTCTCTGTTCAGGTTCCCTACCAAACACAGTGGTCAGCTCCAGCTGGGCCAGTCACTGTTGTCCCTGAGCAATTCTGCTTTTTTACTGAAATGCAGCATAGTCCTGGTGCATTTACTGTCCCAGAACCAGCTTTCCACCGGTGTCCAATGGAGAGATGGACTTCATGAGGTGTTGGCATAACTGCAAGCCCCATTCCTGTGATCTCATCAACCACAATCAGCCCTGAAGAGAGAACTTACACACAAAGTAAGTAACACAATTTTTTCCCCTTGTTTTGGAGCCATACAGATTAGGATGAAGAAACCCGTAAAAGGTCCCTGGACAGTTAGGTGTCACAGGATGGATGTAATCCTTGGAGTACAGCTGGCTAACTAATGGGAACATACTGAAATAAGGTCTATGAGTCTCCCATCTGAGGTCAAAGCGCAGCATCTGCCTCACAATACTTAGAAACTTCAAGGCAAACAAGACCAAAAGAAATTACAGAAGCTGGGGAGGCATTTAGAAAAAATCTCTATTTGATAGACATCCCAGTTCAGACTACAGAGTTGGAAGAGAGGAACATTTTCTGTATGAATGCCTTTTTCCATGCATAAAGAAGACAGCTTTACTTGTCACTCGTTGGTGGCTATCAAGTCTCCATTTTGCAGAGATTCAGTCATTTAGTCATGGAATTATAGTATCTGCCATGTCACCAATGTGAGTAATGACATATAATGAATAGACACTGGGACAGATTTTCAGAACAAATTAGTGATTTTGCATGAACAACCAAGGTATCCCTTAAGGGACATTTTTTTTTCAGAATGATTTGGGTCTTTACTTGCTGAATATCAGTGCCATGATCTGCCTGTTCAAAAAAGACAGCTGAAAGGAGAGGCATCCAAAATCATTAGCCTCTATTGAACATTTACACCTCAGTCTACCACTAATCCATAGTCTCATGCTCTAGGAGAGAAACAATCACCTGGGCCTATATACATAACAAACAACTTTGAATGTCTCCATGATTTTACTGA
This sequence comes from Pseudorectes ferrugineus, assembly GCA_008033365.1. Lineage (NCBI taxonomy): Eukaryota > Metazoa > Chordata > Aves > Passeriformes > Pseudorectes > Pseudorectes ferrugineus. Next base: position 8,141 of record QWTY01019075.1, on the reverse strand, counting down.
GGAAGTTTGCAAGGAGTGAAAAAGAGAGCTAATTTCATCAAATAAATCATTCGTGACAAATGGCTCATCCAGTGCTTGCACTCAGAAAATTATTATTAGCAACAGCTGGGCTGGGTATGACAACCTATATTCAGACATTCTCTTTACTTTTCTGCCTGTCCTTCACTAATCTCTCATTGTGGATAGAGGTCAGAGAGGAGTGAAAAGAGGAAAGTTGTGTGGAAGCTAATGCAATCATTAGGTCATTTTTAACCTTGCTGCAATTATCATACAGAAGGAGTCAACTGAGAATAATGAAAGGCAAGATGGTAATTTAGACTCCCTTGAAAAAGAGGAAGAAATGAATACACCTTCTCTCAAAAGCCATCAGGATTTCTAGGTTCAATCCTGTGGGAATGAGCAGCTCCTGAGCACTCCTGTGTTGCTCTCTTCTCAGCACAGGCACAGGATATTCAGAATCTTGGGCCCATGTTTTTGCAGAAACCTGCGTTTCTAAAGGTTGATGCTGTAATTTCTTTGATGCAGACATTGAAGGACATGGAACAGAAAATGAGATTAATAGAGGTTCTTTAGTCACAGTATCACCGAGCTGCTTCTGGACAAAGTACTTGCCGAGGGCTGGGCTGAAGGTTAATCTGGCCTAAACTATGAAAATTGCCATTTATTTATGTTGTGTATGTGTGTGTACATCTGTATACACGCATGCATATACACATGTATTGTACATAAGTATATACAGACACACAGAAGTCTGTGTAAAACAGGAAATCAAACAAGGTAAACTCACCCCTCACTAGGAGATCCATTTATTTCCTACCTACTGACTAAAAATGTTTATTTCCTCTAGGAAGTGAATGCATTTGCATCAGAATGAAACAATTCCATGTAGACCTACCACTGTCTTTTCAAAGCAAAGTGATTTTAACTCCGTGAGAGAGAGATGATTATACAGTAATGTGTAGGCCTGAGTCAGACACGCTCATCTCACTTCTGACTGCAGCCAGCTTGAGGTATAGGAAGCCTCTGCTTTCTGCCAGTCTGGATTGCAGATTGCACTGGAGTTAATGAATCCCTCCTACCCGCTAAAGATCTGCTGACAACATGAGAATATTAACATATTGTAACTAAGTGCAAGGGTGGATATTCAGGGGTTCTCTAGCTGAGATGTATTTTGCTTTAGTTATAAAAAAGAGAATTAGTGATTTGAGCAACCACTCTCAAAACTAAGCCAAAATCAGAAGTCCTATTTGATGAACTTTTTTTTTTCTGACTCTCAGGGTCTGTTTTTTCTTGTTATAAGGATAGTTATATTGGAAGGTGGTGTAAATTCCAGGGTAAGGAAGAAAATCAAATTCACCGCTGAGAATTTTTATGCTCAGGATTTAAACTAGAGCAAACAAGTCCCACCATGTTCCCATTAAGGAGGGGGAATTCCAGGAGGCCAAACTTCCTGTTCACTTCCTAGTTGTGTGTTGAATCAGTTGAGGTTCAGGCAGAAAATGTGAGCAAGTAGCCCAGATTTCACTGAGCCTGCACGAAGGAGCCTTCTTGGCTGTGTGCAGGGCTGAACACCAAGGGCTGAAGTGCAGTAAACAGTGCCCTGGAGTTCACCTAAACGCCAGACTCTAACCTGTCATCCACACAGTTTGAATATGAGCTAAGTTTGAGCTTGAGACTGGATTCAGACTCACTTTCAAGGGTTGCAGAGATGTATCCAGGGTCAAAAGGCAGGATTAAGCCACAGAAAGAGTGTGGCAGAGCTAGGAGGCTAAACCAAGTTGTCTTTGCTTTCTTAATTGGATTCATTGTCCCATATTATCTCTTCAGTTGGAAAATCAGTTTCATAAATGTAACAACTCAAGAGAATTATACCCATCTGTGGCAACAGCATACAACTCTAATCCTATCCGAATAGGCAGCAGAGACACTTGACTTTGTTTCTCCACCTCAGGGGTTAAGATGTTCATTGCAGGAAGATGCAGGCAGCAGAAAATCTCAACAGTGACAGGAAGGTCACAGACACGCAGCTGTGCTCCGTAAAAACCTTTTGCATTGTCTAATATGAAGAATCAAATGTGGAAATGAGCAGTATGTATTGACATCTACGTGTGTTAGTACCACTTATGTAATTGAATTTATTATAAGCAACTTAATTCCCATAGTGCAATTATAACAGATGGATAAACAAGATGCAATATATTGTTCGCTTTATGACAATGATCACATAATTCCAGCTTCAATGCTTTTACTGTTTGCATGAAACACTGATTAATAAAGCTTTGAAAGGCTGTCAGACAAAGATATATGAATGTGTGATATGAGTGAAATTACTCCCCAGTATAAAATCTAGTGAAGCTGTATCGGGGGTGAACGTGATCTATTCTGTCCACCAGGTTCTCCTTGACAAAGGCTGAGCGGCGACTACAACCAGCTATAATCACCATCCTCCACTTTCATTCTTTTTTAACCTACGTTTTTGTCCATTTAGACCATGAGCCTTTGAGAAACAGCCACCTTCCTCCCTATCTATGTCTGTATGTGCTGTAGTTCTGACCCCACTGTGAAGGTTGTAGAAGCACAATATGACCATAGGTCAAGGATTACACAAACAATTAGCACTCTGCCAGCACGGCAGTGAGAAAAAGTCACAATACCAAAAAAGGAAATAATCACCAAGAGCTTAGGAGGATGGAGGGTTAATTCATTTACCACAAAGCCATGTTACTGGAGATGCATTCTGTGGATTAACATTACTGATACATCCATTTTGTTAAGTGGATACAGTTGTCTGCTGACACTGCTTCACTTGAGATGATTGTATTATTGAGGTATCTCACAAAAACTGATACCAATTCATGTTAGGGGTTTTAGCAAAACTACTACCCAGCTTTTAAGATTTTTTCTTTATTTTAAAATTAAAGAATGGACCGTGTAACATTTTCGTTCTGAATTAGAAAGTGTGTTTCTTAATAATTGTAGTATTGCTCAGTTTCAGGAGAAAAAAGGGATGCTTAACAAAAGATCAGATACCTGGCTATACCTAGGTGAAATGTTCCTCTTTTTTATCACCTTCAATGATGATTGAAATGAAAGGTCAAGGTTAAATCTGTGATTTTGAGCCTGTTAGGTGATATCCCATGACTCTAGTTTATGCTTCTGGTATCTAAGATTTTTTTTTTTTTTTCTGAGAATTGTTTAATTCCCAAATCTGCTGAATATGCCCTATTGCCCTTGGGAATTGCTATTTTGAAAACTACTGCTTAAACTTTCTGGGTTAAGCATCCCCTAGTGGAACTGTACATATCTCCACCTAATTTTAATGCTGACTTATATCAGCTGGATGTCATATGGTGCTAAAATGAAATGCAGTAGCCAAATTCTAAAGATTTTATATAATTTTAAGCTACCTGGAGAAGTCAGGAGTGTTTAGCTCTGAGGACCTTTGTGTTACCTTGTCTCACACTGATACAAGGGAAGATAACACCAAATGAAGGGGACATGGAGGAAAATGAAGAGGACATGGAGCAAATGGATTTTTTAAATTCTGTGCTAATCTTCACAGTTCTTTTTCCTTTTATTTTTTTTTCCCTTTTATAAGCTCTTTCTAAAGTGTAGATGATAGGCTATTTTCTGGGATAATCCTGTTAGGAGGATAGTGTTGTACACATCCATCTCTCCATAGATCTCATTCTACAGGGACAACAACATTGGAAATCAAAAAGTGATATCTCGCTATCTAGCCCTATTTTTCTTAAGAGAACTCATCTTTATTGCACTCCATAATCTGTATCTGTGATGTCAAACCATGAAGCATAAACTGTAAAACAGAGGTGAGAAAGACACTTAAAAAAAGGAAGGTTTTGTCTTTTTGCTATCAAGAGATTTAGAGATTTCATGCCCTAAATGAGAGGGCATCATGCGACATTCTCAGTAAGTGTTGAACAGGGGATCCCCTGAATGACAGAGGGGTCTTGAAAGAGTCTGAACTACACTCCAACAAAGACGTTGAAAATCATTGCTCTGACTTCAATGGCTTTTGGCCAGCTTTAGTGAGCTTTTCTCTCACCCCAAGAATGGGGCCTAATTTTCTTACACCAGAGTGATGGGCAACAAACATCCCTCAATTCCAGAATACCCTGAATGCAAGAAAGATCAACATCTGGCCACAAGCTCTCTGCTGTTTGACTTTCAGTCTGCTGAAAGAAAAAACTACATGCTTTCCTTCTCTATTAAATACCTTTCTGAAGATAAACAGTTACTTTAATGGAACAGGAGATTGCATAATCATTGTGAAGTCCTTGAGCTTTCTGCTGGCTGCAGATTTCTCTGTTAAAGTCCAGATGAGCTATACAATGTAAAAATGTATTTGGTAAGTTTTTCATTGACATTACTAGGAAGGTGTAATGACTGTCGCTCTGATGTCAGCGGGAGATGCTGTCAAGAAGGGTAAAGAAAAAAAACCCTTAAAACCCCCTGCAGACAATCAAGAAGAAATCTTGTACTCTTGAGTAATTACAATTCTCAAGGAAAGAAATAGACTTGGATAAACCTGGCGGCACCTTTATGTTTTTCCTTTTGAAACCTTCCATCTCCCTGACATGACGCTTTGCTGTTCTGTCATTTCTGTCATTGTGCCATGCTGGGATAGTTCTTTTTTCAGGGAGGAGGGAATATATTTGGTCCAAATACCCCACTGTGTCAGTATTTAAAACAAAGTCTTTGTTGATACTTTTAAAAAAGTCTTTTAATGAACAAACAGATATATTCTTTATCTGTTGGAAGAGAAGCTGCAATTATCAGGGGAAATTCATTTCAAATGGCACGTACATTTTTTGTGTGGGTGGTGAGGTAGGCAGGCATCTCAGTGGTAGGTTATAGTCATGTTTGTTATGTACTTTGAATGTTACTTTTCTGCTTTCAGTGTGGTGCTTTTTTTTCTGAGGTGCACAGGAAGCCTGGAGCAGTAAAGAGCCTCCCTTCCATGCCATTTTCCCACTTGTAAAGAAATCACGACTGAAATCGCCGTTGTGAAGGTATGCAGTCACGGAAATTGCATCCCAGGGAGGTGTCGTGTCTTGCTGCAAGTTATTGCTGTCCCTCAGTCTAGACAGAAAATGGCTGCACAACTCTCTTGTGTTACTCTGTTCCTTCCTGTTCTTTCCTGTGTGAATCGTTTTCATTGCTTTCTTATTCACTTTCTTTTCACCACTCTATCCACATCCTTTTTCTTCTCAAGTAGTTCATGGACCAGTCAGGTCATGTGCCATCAAATTATGCCCTTCCTTATGACCTTTTTGGATCTCATATGGTTCTCAAAACCATCAATGGTGTGTTTTGGTTTTGCTTTGTTTTGCTTTGTTGGTTTTGTTGGGTTTTCTTCACGTTTGAAATTGATGTTGCCTTTAACTGTTTCTTTCATCCCTGAAAGTCCATTGTACTGTCTGCATTGTTTCTATCTCTGCTTTCTGACTCTGCCATTAGTGCTCCTCCAGGCTTAGAGAGCTCCAGTGAAAGTTCTGCTATCTTTAGCTTTGCTTCCTGTTCTCCAGTTTGGGAGAAACACTTTTATCCCACTAGTAGCAATTTCCCTATTCACTCTTTTTCATTGCTTTGCATGTTGCTTTGTTATTACTATCTTTACAAACCTATCTTCACCTGTCACTGTCTGCCCTTGATTTAAAAAATGGAGAGCAGGCTGTGTATCTTGCTGCAGAGAGGAAATACTGTTGATAGAAAGCTGCAGGGCTAAAGCCAATGGCTAAAATGCTGAAACTTTTCTATGCAAGATTTCCCTACAACCTCGTCTTCTTGATGTATGGCTGTTTTATGACAGTGAAGCAACCACAGATTAGATTCATCTGGCCTAGTGCTTTCATATTTCATCTCTGTATATGTTGAAATGTATTTGCTATTTGCTGTGTATATTTGCTATCGCTCCTTTGTATTTGACGAAATGTTTTTGCCACCTTGCAAAGGCTCTTTGGGGTGGCACTCAGCAGCATGAGTAGGGGCACATAGTGTTATTTTAACCATTGTAGGGTTTCCTGTTTGGCCAGTTATTACCTCCTCAGGAGGGTGTGAGGCTGTCTCAGGTTGCGTGCTCCATGCAGATGGCTCATACTGCTGTGGGATGCTTTACCCTTCTGCAACTGAATATTAAATGGCTCTCACTGACAACACAGCATCTCTCATCTTATCTTGCCACCTTAAGCTTCCTCTGGCAGCTTTTCAGGAAGTCAGAGGAGTCGCACTTGTGCAGAATCCAAACGGACAGACAAATTATAGCAAATGGGAAACAAACCCACACTACAGAGCAACACTTTCCTAGTGCTAATACCTCTGAGTGAAAATGCAGAGTCAGGCATAGTAATGAAAGAGAAAAATAGAAAAAGATAAAATAGAAGTAAAACAAAATAAAACATCAAATGTAGCCTTATCAGAAAGCCCTGTTAAACTCAGCATTCGTAGAGGTCAGACTGGACTGCCACATGCCTTGCTATGGCTTTTGTTGGCTTGACCCTCACCTAGAGAATTTGGTGCTCTGTAGGTCTTCTGCATAATCTTCCACTGTACACCCTTTTATTTTTTCCTCTTTTCTCTTAAATGTTTTTCCTGAATCGGTTTGTAGTCCATTTTGGAGCAGTGTTGCTGTGTGCATTGCGACTGGCATACGTTTGTTTATTACTACAGGGGCAAAATGATTTTCGCAGCGCCTCTTTCAAAGATCTGAGACCCACTGTAATTCCACTGAATTAAACTCATTAGTATGAGGTCTTTACCCATATTTATGTCTTACAAATAAACCCTAAACATTATTGCTGGATAAATTAGAATGTGAAGTATATCTTCTTTTTACGGCATATGTTTCCTCCTTCCTTTATGGACTTCATATCCCACATGGAAAAGTCAAGACAGAAATTTCTTATTATTTCTTAAAAATAAACTACCAACAAAATTCTCTGTAATTACAGGGAGTCTGTAAATGTTAGAGGTAATATTGAAATGTTGACAGGTGTCTAACTTCTGCTGGTGAGGAATGAGCAATTTAGTTAGGATGAGCTAATCGTGTATTTCCAGTGGTAAGTAACAGCTCTCTGGCCTGGATAAAAATGATTATTTTAATAAGGTTTGAAATCGCAGGCATGATATGTGCTGTGATAGTACATCGGATGAACCAGTATGCAAAACCAAAAACACTTAATGGATCTTGAGCAGGGATCCTCTGAGGGATTATTCAAGATTATAACAATAGTCTGTTAGCCATGGAAGTAAGATTTATGATTTTGCATAAAACAATTATTTACAATCGAGGGAAAAAAACCAAAAAAGCCCAAAGGCATTTATTCCTCTCGTCTTTTTCTGTCTATTAAAATATCTTGCTTTTTAATATTTAAAATGCCTTTTCACACTTTATTGTTTGTTTCTGTTATCAAGGATGATACGCAACTCAATTCTTCTACTATTTACAGGCTTCAGGATATATCTCAGGCTATCATGTTAATATTGAAGGAAAGTCTATTTTTCTTAGGGTGCGGGCTGGGGTTGCTGTTGATGTCCTTGTTGCATTTTATCAGCAACAACATTAGACAGAAACTACCCCTGGAAGAGGCTCATGGTCTGTTACAAAGCAGCACCTGTGGAGAACCACGGCTCTCCTGGCAGCCAGCTCTGTTAAAGGTGTATCAATTCCTTCACTTTCTGTCTCTAATTGTCTCCTCACACCCTCTTTTCTTTGCAAGCTGAAAGGTCTTTTGGGAGAAGCTGACCAAATCTACTGCACAATGCTGTGCTTGGCACAACAGGACACAGAGCTTGGCTGGAGCTTTTTGGCAACGCAGTGATACAGATACTGCACTGATAATAAAGGTTTCACGCAGAAAGATCAATAGGTACAAGGCGTAAGTGCTTTAAAGCCTCCTCTCTTCTATGATTAGTAGGGAACAATTCATACACAGTCCATCATCCTCGTAAGAGTTTTGTGAGAATTAATTATATAATGCTTGCACAGTGCTTTGAAGAGGCAAAGGCAGATCCCCGGCTGTGTCAGAGTTCAGACAGCACAAAGTAGCCAACACAACCAAAGCAAAAAATCCTCTACTGGATTTCTTGGCTACTGGACAGCAGTTGTGGAGGTTATTTCA
>QWTY01019074.1:0-22384 GCA_008033365.1 Pseudorectes ferrugineus | reverse complement strand
AAAGCGAAAGAAAGAGCGGGCCGAACTGGTCGACCGTTTATTTATATGTTCTTAGAAACCCCAGTGGATTGGAGGGCGAAGTGACCACCCAGCCAGCCCACTGGACAAGAAAGGAATCCATCAAATTCTCAGTCATAGACAAGGAATGAAAAACAATGAGGCCAGTTATCATAACATGGTGCATTATTTACAGAAAAGTGTGTGAGAACTTTGTTACAAGAATGAAAACATAGAAAAGCTGCAGAACACAGGGCAACAAAAATCCCTCTTCTGCTAAAGATAATGTTAGCTTGGTTATGGCTTTTAAAAGTATTGCTGTTCATGAGTGGGACATACAGACATGCCTGAGGTGGTATATGAATGCCTCTTCAAGAAGTGGTTGATTTAAGAAAAACTTTACAAAGTTAATCCTATAGCTTACTTTTTTATTTTCTAGTAACCCTTCCAAAAATACACAGAAAAAATTAAGTAGTCTATAATTAATTGGCTGGGTTTTTTCTCATTGTGATCACACAGCTTGCATTTTTTGATAACAGGAATATTACAAACTGAAAAGGACACATCAATATAGAAACACACATACTGAATTACCCTTGACCTAGTCTGAAAAGCCTGAGATCTAATCTGCAAAATTTTGCACATATCATTCTTGATATAATCCCAGGTAAAGAAGATTTTTTTAGTAGAAGATACTGGAAAGAAAAGCCTTTAAAGAAAACAGACTAAATTTCCTGAATATAGGGCTAGCTCAAAATAGTTGCTGCATTTGTATTATTGATGACCCTATGGATAAAGAAAAGCATTCTTTATCCATAGAATAAGGTCAGGATATATGAGGTTTCACTCAAGATTATGTCAAGAAACAGGTGTGTGACCTTATCTTCTCAGTATTTGCAGCCTTTAAAATGGGATAATAATTCTAGAATTGCTGCAAGGTTACAGGACTTATTTAACTCACATTAAGTAGGGAACTTCTAAGATTCTTGGATAAAATGTGCAGAAGTTTTTTATTGCTTTAGCTGAACTAAACAGCTGAACTTTAGCCTCTAATATGCTATCTAGTAATTTTTGAAGTCACTTGTGAGAGTAAAGGGAAAATAGTAACAGTCCCTTTGGCTAAATATTACCCCTTCTCCAAACAGAGCATTAGTAAAACAGGATTTCTACATTTTAGAGACTCCAGACAAAAAAGGCCAGTAGTACATCATTCATGCTTCTCTTTCAATCCACATCTTCTATGTTCAGGACTATGTATATATATGGAATCACAGATTCATCCGTGCTTTCAGGTCAGAGGAATGAACATCTCTAGAACATTGACTCTAAGTCAGCATAACTAAATTATAAGTGAAGGATGATAAGGCAGAGTGGTCAACATGTATGTTTCTGCAATGAAAAATTCTGATTGGCAGAGTTTCCTTACTTTCTTTCATTACTATCAGAACACTAAATCCAAACTCCAATAGAAAAAGTAAAAGTTGCATTATTATTTTAAATAAACAAGTCATCAGCCAAAATTTTCATGTCTCAATAAAAAGATGTTAATAAAAAATGCATGCCAAGTATCCTATGGATTCATTAGGTACTGGTTTCTGCATATTATTTACTTTGGGTTTTGATATTGTTTTTAACTAGAATGCTCACTTCAAGTAATTGGTGAAGCAAATTCCAGCAATCAGGCTTTTAAAACTGCAGATACAGATGTTTTGGAGTTTCATATCTTCATTGATATTGTATATCAGTTAGGAATATCAGTTTGCTGATCTGTCACAACAGTTCAGGTCAGGAAAATGTAACATACTGAAAAAGAATTGTGCTCATTTTTATTACTTGCAGTCCAGAATTAATGAAGAGTATAAATACACAATATGAATAACTTTAAAGAAATTATGTTGCCTTAAAATACATTTTAAAAATATTTTAGAATAAATTTAATACAGTGGACACTCACTTGTGCATTATGACCTACTGGTTTTGTGTTGTAATCATACATGGAAGATTATGTCATTCTGATTCATGTGTTCCAGAGGAAAAAACCCACCTTTTTCCTGTTTCTGTGAAGCTGAACACCCTTAAGACCTGCTATCAATTTTAAAATATGTTAGTATATTTAAGGCTAGGGCTAAGAGCTACCTAAAATGTGAAACTGATTACTTATTCCAGAAGGTATTGCATTGTGACATTTTGTTAATGAAGCATGGTATGATTCCAGAGAAGAGCTATAGTCTGGGTCACAGTGAAAAATTTACCTCACAGTGTATCTTTTTCATCTGCATATTGAGGAAGTTGCATAGAACATGTCAGGTTTCTGAAATTCTTGTCAACAGGTGGTAAGGCACAAACAAACAGATAAAGAACTAAAAATATTTTTATGGAGACTGAAATGTTGTGTAAATGGTGCTGTTATTCACACTAGTGACCACTAAAAATTTCTTGTAATACTTAATATTACATGAATTAAGTAAAGGAAAAAAAACCCCAGAAAGATTGATTGAATAATTCACTTTATAAAGGACATCAGAAAAAGCTAATGTTTTTAAATCCTTGCTTGCATGTAATTTATTAATTGTTGGGACATTATTCATTTTAACCATTCATTTGCTCATTCACTAATATATGTATGTGATTTTGTATCACAGATTGGTGAATGCAATTTTCACATCATGTGACTTTTTCATCTTTAGATGACAACTGACATGACAGTATTGTTCCTTAGATAAATTTAATGTAAAATATTCTGCTTTTTAAAATTTTTTTGTCCTTTATTTCTAGCTTATCATGTCCAAATAAAAATAGGAGCTTTATAAAATGGTTGTAAGAACCTCGATTCTGTGAAAGTTTATGACTGTTATCTCTAATGCTCTGTCTCACAAATAAATCTTTGTTTATACAAACCCTTATGAATAAATATTCATATTTTTGTGTTTGCTTGTGATTACTTGTATAATATGACTCCCCTTGAATACTGAGAATTAATTAAAAATATGTAATGGAGAAGTCAGCATGGAACAATCACAGATAATTATGCTGTGGGGTTCCTGACAGTGAAAGTTATTGCCTGATGGAAGAAGGAGCACTTCTTGCTTTGTTCCACATGGTTTAACAAGATGCCTTCTCACCAAATCCAAAACAGGATAAACGAGAATACTGAATCTTTTAAATATTGATGCAAATATAAAATCATATAAATCTGCTGTCAGCCAACATGCAGAGGTGGAAAGAGGGAGCACACTTCACACTTCTATGAAAAGATGTGTTTATCATGCTGGAAGGAACTTGAAAATGTTTGCAGTTGGAGACCAAGGTATAAACAAGAACACTGTCTGCAAAATGTGAAGCAGCCCCTCTATATTCAGTGGCAGGATTCAGTTGCAGTACAGTTTCCAGTATGGAATGTAGCAATTCAAGAACATTAAGACACTAATGAAGAAGTTCCAGAAAAGATCAAAGAGAATGAGATGAGGCTTAAGGAAGTTGACAAGGGAGAAGAGCTGGGAGTTGCTTAATGTAAAAAAGGAAGGCTGGGGGTCATGTAATTGTGGCCTTAAAACACTCAGAAGCTGTAGCAAACAAGAAAAGTACAATGTTTTCTCCACGTCCAGAGTGGACAGAACAAGAAATAAAGGTTTTCAATTACAGTAAGGAAGATTTAGTTTCAGTACTGGGGAATAACTTCCAATGGTGCAGGTAGAGACCAATGGAATGAGGTGTGTGGGAAAGCCACTAGGTTACCAAGCCTGGGTAAAACTCTTAAGGCTGGCGTAAATCTAAGTGAGTCTAATTTGAGCTAGGACCATGAATTTGATAACTGAGCTCTTGAACATCTTTTAGCCATATGTTTCCATGATGCACAACTAGATGTGAGAAAAGAAGAAATACAAATTTCTTTTAAAATCCTTCTACGAGTTATCTCACTTCTTGTCATAGAAAGTTTTTAGGTGAAGTTTACAGATGCCAAAATTATATGAAACTCTTAAATTATTATGAGTAACAGATGCAGAACTACCAAACACAAATCTAGACTAAGTGCTTCTGGTCTTGATATTCTTCCTGCATTTTATTTATACCACACAACAGGAATTACATAGAATTTAAAGTAAATATTACTAGGGAAAAAAGAAGAACTACAAGTAATTGTCCCTAGTAGTAATCTAAGTCTATGGTTCTGACCAGAAAAAAAAATCACCCTTGTTTTTTTCTCTATCAGATCTAGGTAAAACTAAAGAAATATAATCAAAGATTTATTAGTATACTGTTTTAAAGAAGTGTTGGAGGCCTATTAAAAAAAAGAAAAGAGGAGAAAACCAAACCAGTGTCTGGAAAATTTAAGAACACAAAAAATATTAGGTCATAAAATAGAAACTACTATGGACTACTACTTTATGGAGTTTCCTATTATTAATTTCCTATTAATTAAGGCAATTTTCAGATGTTAAGTCTGTGACTCATTTACTCAGAAAGATGTAACACTAGATACTAGAGAAATCTTCATCAAGAAAGCAGTGGAGACAAATAAACAAAAAATTGCTTACTGATCATGTAAAAAATATAAATTTCTAATTTCATTGTTTGAACTTGAATAATGAGTACGAGTAGAGTTAAAAACTAAATTGTGTCACGGATGATACTTTAAGAACTGCAAATGGATAAAATATGTGGGTTTAAAAGCCTAGTGTGTTGTAGAAAATGACATTTATGAATAGGAATGCAACACGTCACTCTTGTTAATAGCAATCAAGAATTTCAACTATTCCATTTTCCAGTGTATCTTGGAAATGCAGACGGTTTTCTGCTGTATGAAAGTGAGGAAACACTGTCAAAAGCAACTTAAAAGGTATTATTAATTTCATGTTTGGCAAGACTGAAAACGTAACAAAAAATACATGTAGTGCTGTATTGCCCCACTCCTTTTTTTACTGAATGTCTGCCCTTCCCACATTGTTCTCCCTTCCCCGCCCCTAGTCCTGGCCACTCCCTCAGGTTTTCCCTATTGGTTCCGGTACTCCAACTCCACCTATGTACCGGCCCTGTGCCCTGAGACCATTAGTCTACGTGCTCTCTCCGCCCCCCTCATCCCCATATAAAAACCCCAGACTCCCTGCCATGTGGGCTCTCTGCGTCTGGGAACGTGCGTGTTGCTATGTGAATAAAGTTCTTCTGTGGTCCCCATGCTGAGACCTCTTCTCACCTCCTTTATCGCCACTGTGTTGTGGAGCCGACAGCCAGCCGGAGCCAAGAGCGTGGGGCCGCCCGGAAGGGCTACGGGAAGCGGAGCAGCTGCTCTCCCCAAGGCAGCCCCGCAACGCTCTCTGGGAAGGTTTGCGGCGTGCCATGCCAACGCAGAAACAACAGACCGCAACAAATAAATAGCGTTCTTACCAATCATTTTTGAGTTTTCAGTATAAATACCACTACAAGAACTTTTAATGAGAGAATAAGTACAAAAATTCAAATCCATTGCTTAGAAAACAAAACTACAAACCAATGCTTCCAAATAGGACCATTGTTTCTGCATTTGAAATAACATTTGTGCTTAAATATAGATCTCTGGCACATGATCTCTATTTAATATTTACATCTGTTTAACTGAAGTTTGGCTAAATGACTCACCAGGAAAGGACTCACCAGAAAAGCTGCAAGCCTGTTCATTTAACAGTAGCAAACCTGTCCTAGTAGCTAATGTTGCTTAACATGCATTCAGCTTACCTCTAAATGTCAGAAAATGAAAAGAAACAGAGAAACTGAACTCAGCACCAATGTGGATGCCTCACATGCAATTGTATTGACCTGATGTGTATTGCAAGGATAACCTTTTCAAGGATTGCTGCTTCTTGTACACAAAATAAATAGCAATTTTTGTTATACAGATGACAGGACTTTTGTTTTCAAAATATTTAAATATCTGCTTTCCAGCAGATATGGGCTGACAAGGAATGGGAGTTGCCGCAGCTAAAAGTAATCAACTTGCAAAAATTTGGTTCTGGTAGGTTCCTGGTAAAACCAAAAAACCAGACAGCCAAGCAGCTGCATAGGCCAAGTGATTTAACCTCTCATGCGGGTATAGTTCATGAGAAACACATATTATTTAAATGTCCTTATTAATTTGGAGATCCTGCTAATAAAAAATAATTTTGAAATTTGAAAGGGTTTTGAATCCTGATGAACCTGTTGCTAAACTTGGTAGCAGAGATGCAAAGATTACCTCATGCTGCTGGTATGTGAATTCCCACAACCAAAGATTGGCCTTTTTTTACAGAAAAACACAGACTTGATTGCAACTGTCAAATGTTACAGAAGTCTACATTTTAACTTCAAATTTTAGGACAGAATAAATTACACAAAATAAAATAAGCAAAATGTTATCATGGCCAAGAAGAGAGTCCTTTCCTGATACACAGGTGGTGTCTCTGTCTTCACTTTAACAAAATTGTTCAGCTGGACAGCACAAGTTATCCACAGTTTTCAGTATAGTGAGAGTTTGTAGCAGAGCAGCCTGGAACACATTCATTTGCAGCAAGGTACTGTTTTATCTGTATTTATACTGTGTTAATCACTATGAAGAAAAAGGATCTCATCTTACATCCACAGCATGCTTTCCAACCTGCATTAGCATGAGTTAGTGGGCCATTTTGTAAAACTGACAAACTTGACATGGGACTATGTCACACCGTAGTCCTCTATTCTGAGAATTATTTTGTCCTCCAGTCAGTAATGTGTCAAATATATATTCAAAACATACTTATTTATTCTGTTTCTGAGCCAAGAGACTACAAAATAATGCACGTTCACCAGTGAATTGGTTGATATAGGTGAAGGTTGCCACTGTCAATGCCACCAAATGTAAACATCTACAGGCAGTCTATAAAGTCATACTTACAAATATAAATAAAAAATATTACAACCTCAGCTCAGTCTCTAGACAAGTAAGGGGTTGGAGGTCTATGGGATATCCCAAGCAAACAAAAGACGTTGTTCAAAGGGACAATAATTTGTTCTTAGCAAGTATAGAGGAAACACCAGTATGTCCCCCAAAATACATCTGACTGAAATGAACCCAGGTTGTATATAAATATATATATAACCCAGTCTGTATATGGACAATGAGATATTTCCACTCAGCAGTCCTCACTGGAAGTACAGTTCAGAGCCATCTTTGCTGGCTTTGCATGAAGACTGTTAGACCTTCCAGTATGATTAGTGCCTGTGCCTCCCAGTAAAAAACAGCTAGAACAGCTGTCTTGAAATCAACAAGCATAGAATTGCTTACTTTTGAACAGGGAACTATCTCTGCATCTACAGCATTTTATTTAACTTAAATAAAGTGGCTATAGATTGCTGAAAGTTAACTGTACTTACTCTGGACTGTAATATTTGACCCTGAATACTGTGGATGAGAATAAACATGGATAATTTTGACCCTAAAAAACTTCATAGACTGAAGAAGATTTTCAATTCCCTTTCTGCTTGAGAAGGTTCTATAAATTTTATAGTTTTGGTGAAATGTAAATTTGTAAGATTTCTGAATTGTAAAATTGTAAGATAAGAAACCTGCCAGTAGGATTATAGTTCCTTTTTCTCCAGTCTCCATCCAGGTTACTCATTTGTGTTTCATTCAATTACATGCAACAAAGTTACACAACAGTTAGACAACTATTACTGTATTTTACATTTCTGTATTTGAAGGGGAAAAAACTGTTTCTGCACAAAAATCACCACAAAACTGTATACAAGAAGTCTTCTTTTTCCTTTTTTTTTTTTTTTTTACACTAGAAAACATCAAACACGAAAATCATTAGCTGCAGCAGCAGCTGCTCAAAAGTCAAAATGGACTTTTTTATGGTCGCACAACCCTTACCATGAGAAGAGATTTCAGTAGGGTAAAACCTGAAAACATCCAGCAACTAATATTTCCAAGATCTGAGTGTATTACTTCGCAACTAAAGCTACTTCCCTGCCCTTGCTCCTGCAGAAGGAAGTAGAAGATATTTAATGGCGTTCTTATTCTCATGGAAAAGCCACCAATAAATAAACAAATACTAACCAATACCTACAAAGCAATCACAGCTGGATAGAAAGTAATTAATTCTTTCCCTAGTATAATTAAAGCCAGCTTTCATTCTCTTAAAGATCACAGAAAAATATATTTATAGACTGTAAATCTCACCTGTGGAAGAAGCCATCACAATATGAGCTCTCTCAGCTCTCCTGCAACGTTTAAATGCTGCATGAACAATGTGTCACCCCTCTGCCCCAAAGGATTTAAACATAATTTTATATTACAGGACTCAAAGCAAGTAGGATTTCTGTAACTGAATTAATTTAGTGGTGATTAACAGTTCATCCAATCAAACACAAAACTTTTCTGTTTGCTAAGAAAAGGTCATGTGAAAGACAGAAAAAGACCTTTTAGGGGGGGTTCCATTAGGCTTGCAAAATAGTCAGATTTGTGTCACACTAAGCAACAGAGGATCCTTGCATGGAACCAGCATGTTATTAAAAATACCCATCTGAGGATGATCTTCAGTTACCTTTTTCTCCAAATTTTCTGTTCTGCCTTTCTCTACAGATAGTAGAGAATTTGTTTTGCCATAGGTGGCAAGGATTACTGACATAAAAGGCTTTGCAAAGGAAAGCAAAAACACACACCACCACACATTGCCATTGCATTTTATTTTCCACTAGCTAAATCAATTATTTGCATAGCTGTTCTGTATCTAAATGACAGCATTAAAATATTGGGATGTAGAGATTAAAAAAATAAAATCTTGGTTTTCATCGTGTTTTTCCCAAAGCAGTTAATAATTTTGGTCAAATGTTATTCAGGACAAGTACTATCAACATCAGCTACCAAACTGTAATTCAATAATCCAGGATATTCATTTGAAAGAGAATTGGCAGCATTGTACAGCTGTAATTCTGTCACGAAGAGCACACAAAGTGCAGTATGAAAACAAGTATTTATCTTTCCAAAATTCAGCTTGCATCAAAATAAATATATCTGCATCATTTTGGCCATCATCCAGGAAGTATAATAGATTTGGGGTTTTTGTCCTACTGTTTCAAAGACAGGGGTCATCTCTTCTTCTCCTGGCAATTTCTGTTTATTTCAGTGAGTGTTAAAGTTAAAATATCTCACATAAGAAATTGCATAGAATTCACAACTGGTTTCAAGAAATTGTCAGTGTCTGATCAGGCATAAGCCAGCTAGTCTTGGGAGATGTGAAGTGTATCAAATACTTCACCAGAGAGTTCAAAGGGGTTCGTATTCAACACAGCTTTCTCAAGCATTGCTTCAAATATCTGTATGTGTGTATATAAAATATTTTTATATAGGGAGCCACAAAGTAAAATATAAGAAACAGTAATGAAACCACGATACACAAACCACAGAGTGGTTTTGCATGTCAAGATTTCTACAAGGAGCAAAATGCATTAGAAAGGAAAAATGAAAATAAACAACATCTTCATTCTTTCCTCTTTCCAATCCAACTACATCAATCACTAAATCAATCAAACAGAAAGACAGAAATTATTGATTTGTGAGAGCAGCTATCAGAAAGAGATTTTAAGGCATAATATGAGATAAAGAAAACTTTGATACCACATTGAACAGAAGCAATTACTAAAGACACATTTCATCAAATTAATAGATTATTTGAGGTACGGAAGATACGTGAATTTTTCGTGACATACAGCAGAGTGGATTAACGAGAAGATTTGGAAAGCTAATGCAACAGACATAGTTACTTCCACTCTGTCTCTGCAGTTTTTTAGTATTCAACTACAAGAAACCTTTCCAGTGATATTTTATTTTACAGGAAATTGTAAGGATGAAGGTACTTAGTATATATATTGAAACAATGAATACAATTTAAATTTAAAAAAGCACAGTTGTGTTAAAAGACTTTGGCAAACTTGGAATGTTTAGGGTTACTAGGAAAGGGTATGTTCTATAGTTAAACCTTCCATATGCACTTGTTAAATAATTATTTAAAACGAATATGGATGACATTTTCTAATTTCAAGAAACCCATTGAATTTCCAGTTATATGACTACCCATCAAGGTATTTGACTGTGACTAATCTTTTATTAACCACATAGTCAAAGGCAGTGAACAGTAAAGATCAAAAAACCTGAATCAAATATTGTCATTGTCTAAAATGTATTCAGATATTGTTTCATCTTGTCTTTGAGAACAGTGGAAGATAATTTCTGTGGAAGACAGAGAAGGGTTGTTTCTGTTGTATTTTCCATATTCTGTATCAAGAATACAATTCAGGACTTAAAATAAGGGTTTATGACATGCTGAAACTTCCTAGGTTGCTAGCATTTTCTATCATATTGAATGCATAATGATCCCTTTCGTAATCTGGAAAAGAAACTCACAATCATTTCAACATTCATATGTCAAAGGTATATAAAATGGAAAATGTATAAAGGAATATAGTGTTCAGCAAAGAGACAGCTGGTGGGGTCAAGTGCTTGCATCTACTGAGCCTAAATTTGCCAGCTCGGCTTATTTCCATGACAAATGCATAAAATATACTGATCAGATAGCCTCTAATTGCCATGCACGTGCCTTTTAACAACTAGGATTAACTTTACACTGCCTAAAACAGAATGAATGACAAAATATCATTAGACTATATTAATGTCTCACCAGAGAAACAGTAACTCTCAAAATACCCATTTCAGAAAAAAAGAAATGAGAGTTCAGTAATATTTTTATGCACTACCCATATTAATAACAGTACTTTAGTGCATTATTAAAACAAGTTTACATTTTATTCTGCTTATTCTCAGAAGCTCTCGTGTCTGTGGCTGACTAACTGTACAGGCAGAAAACCTATGTTTAGTACATGTCATTCCTTCGTGTGTGTCACAGTGAGGCAGCTCTTCCCTTTGCCATGTACCCTGCATGGTTTTAAACAGAGTATTAATTTATAGAGATCCAAAAAGGAAAATAACTGAAGGAAAAATAGACTAAGGAATTAGTAACAGTCTGTAGAAGTTATTAGATCAGACTGCAGGAAGAACAATTTATTTTTTCTTGTCCCCTGTAACGGAGTAAAAACAATTCCCCTGACACCTGTCTTATGCTTGTTCAAGTTAATTGAACTTGTGTTTACTGTAAATACAAAACATTATCCTTGCTCTCATCATCATATTTCTGGCTTGTCTCCTCAATGCTAACTTTGCTGTTTCCTGATTTAGGAAAGATTGCAGTTAAATTCTTCCAATTACCAGGAGACTAAACATTTAATGAAGGGAAATATTCCAGTAATAGGAAAGAATTTTTTGCAAATAATCCTATTTCTTTTTGTTACTAATTCATGTCATCATTACTTATAGCATGTTATTGCAAAGTGAGAAAACATTGGCACGGATAGTCTTGTCTTCTATTTCTCTGAGTTTCTGACTGTTGAGGATAATGGTCCTATCTTTCCAGTGCCTAAATGCATAAAGTCACATGAATATGCAGAAATGTTTTTATTTCTTATTAATGCTGTATATTGATAGCATGCGGCATATTTATTGCACAAATCCCTTTGTATGAAGCCATGATTTCAAAAAAGAGAAAGGAGTTGCTCTCCTCCCTTCCTACACATATATACAATTTGATATAAAATGTGGTAACAAAAGGCCTATGCTCTTAATGAGGTGATTACTCTCAGTAATTCTCTGTGAACTCTTAACAGCATAAACATTATCACTAAGGCTGTTACAGAAGTGGACTGAAATAGAGGGAAAGTTTAGACTTGGTACAACAGTGTTTATAGTGGGGTTGCAAAATGATTTCATGAACTAAAAAGAGAGTAAAGGTACATGTAAATGATAAAACTGTTCATTCCTGCCACCATATGCTTAAAAAGAGCTTTCAACATACCTAGATTTTCTTTGTTAAGTATTCCGTTTTCTGGCCAAAGTAAGGATTCCAGTGTGGAATCAGAAATGTTCATGCAATCTTGAGTTTAATGATTTTTTTACCCTCTCAAATTCAGAAATGCAGTAAGTACTCACAATAAAGAAATTCTCTTATTTTAATGAATTCTTTTAATTGCTAAAAATGTAGCTTTACATGCAGCTTAAATGAAGAATAAAGGAGAAGAGCATTCTTCTGAAATCAGGAAAGGTTTTCAGGGAAAAAAAACACCAGTTTGAACCACATTCAAAATATAAGTAGGAGTTTCATTTATGATCTTATACTTATCATGGATACTTTTTGAAGTAAACGGAAGAAGCCAATCTCTCGTTGAACTGATTTATTAACAGAAAACTAACAACAGAATGATTAAGGTTCCTAACAGCCAATTAGCTATTACCCACAGAGGAGGACCTAACCCACGCTGACTGTCTGGCCAGTGTCAATTGGTCAGAGACCAGGATTACTAGGGGCGCCCCATTTTGTACCCCTCCCGGGAGCACCACCCACCTCCGGAGGGTCCTCCCCTTGTAGATGGTCTGATTGGTGTTGGTTGGCTCGCCGTCTAGGTGACTGGTCCTTCCGAATGGGGTGATGTTGGGGCGTCGAGTGATTGGTGAGACTGGTCCAGTCCGAGTCCTCGATTTATCCCCTTATGCTAATCATAACCGACACCCTTTTTCCGGAGGATTCCCTGTCCATCAGCTCATGGCCCATTACTCTTACAAGCCCAACTCCAATCACCCCCCTTTCCCAAACATATTTTAACAGTGACCCAAATGGCAAGAGCCATCCCCAACCAATTAACAGTACCTTAAAGCTAATTAAACATTAACCTTTAACAGATAATTAACAGAAAATAACTCCTATAACACAGGACTACAAAAGTCAACCCCCACAGCCATTTACAACACTTTCCTTTACTTAAAATTTGTTGTTGTTGTCTCAATTTTGTTTGGTTGGTTGTTGTTGCTGTTGTTTTTCCAGTACCTTGTACCAAATTCCTAAATTCATACATCCAAGAGCACTAGGTTCTGTTATTGTGCTCACACTAAGCTCTGTAATCTCTGAGTAGTTCTACGTAGTGGTTCTACTGGGCCAGTTTTCATGACTTTTTGATATACTTTTGAAAGCTTCATGAGAAAAGAACTGTAAAGTAAAATGCTCCCTTTTTATACTGTCACTGCCCGCAACACACTTCCTGCTGCTGGATTTCTGTGTAACTTGTACACATGAACATACTCCTTTGTCATGGCAGTATAAAAAAAACAGGAACAGGGTGAAACTAAATGCAAGAATAAAGTTTTAATTATTTATGGGAAGTTCTTTATTGGTTTCCACGCTTTTAAGACAAGAATAAGTTATTTTGTTGGTAGTTCAAAACACAATCTCTCAGTGTCTTACTCAGAGCATTAGAAGCCTATAAAGAACTGGGATCAGTTGGTAGAGGAGCAAGATGTCAGTGTTTAAGGAAGGGATGTGCTTGGGGCATTCTAAAAGAAGTTGTTCATGGGTAATTTAAAGTCAGAGAGGAAAATGTATGGGGTGAAGAGCTTGTTATGGTAACAGGCTGACTTATTTTGTGGGAATTGTCATTGATCATCCTAACAACCTATCCAATCATTTTAAATAGTGAGAAATGAGTAATTTAAATGTTATTGTTAGCTAATACCATAGACAAATTAGCTAATGTTATTGTTAGCTAATACCAAAGACAAATATAGCTGATGCTTTCCATCATCACAAGTTCTGCAAAACCACACTTATTTCCAGCAGGAAGCCCACGGCTTAGTGAAGCATCAGAAGAACTATGAGTCTAACATACATCATCTGGTTTAACTGGAAATTAGTCACATTTCACCTTGTCTTTGAAATACTCTGAAACGGACCAAAACAGAAGACAGCTGTAGGTGCAAATATCTTGATTCAATCATACTGTTTGATGTTATACCACCATCAGTAGGATTCAGGAAGGTTCTAGTCCCAAGTATCTCAGCAATACAGGTGTAGCAGCTGAAACTAGAGCAGACATGCAGGTAGGACAGAGGTGGCAACATACCTGGGGTTAAAAAGCAAGCTGTCATGCATATGTGGTTATGTTCTATTTTTATTCTTCTTGCAAAAAATTATGAAAGATGAAATGCAATGATTTTGGCTGGTGTTTCAAATAGGTCCAAGATGACAACCCTTTGTATTAGTGTAACTTTTACAACTCAGAAGAGTTATGAAACCTGCAAGGAGCACCATTGTAGCACAGTTCAGTATTACTACAGGTTTTCCAAAAGGTAATAAAAGTGTCAAGGTTAAGCTGCATACAATATTCTATGATTCAGTATCTAACTCTAGGTCCATTTGTTGCCCCAAGACTGCCCTTCTTCAAGGAGCTCAGCAAGGGGTTTGCTTTGCTCTTTCTTCCAGTATTTGTAAAGAACCAGTGACATGATTCCCTTTCACAAGCTGCTTTGCAAAGACTTTTGAAAAGGGGTACATGAAGAGTAGGGGGGGCGTTGAATGCAGTTGATTAATTGTACTGGTAACAGTCATGTAATTAAGTGCATTAGAATCTCTTTACTATCCCTTACTTTCCCTAATTTGAAACATTGGAGAAAACACATGATGCGTAAGGAAAAATGGACTGTAATGAAAACTTGTTTTCAGGAATTATTATGTAGCCTTTAGAATAAATGGTGAATATTTCTTTCCTGATCATTAAAATATAATATGCTTTATTAAAGACCTAAGATAGGACATTTGTTCTATGCAACACAAACCTTGATTATATGAAAACATCAATATTACTAAAATTAACATTATAAATATAAACTGAAATGAATAAAATAAGGATTACAAAATATTTATGTTTGCTCAAGCTGGTTTATTTCTGGAAGCAGTGAGTACTAGGAAAAGAAAGCATTTTAAAGGCCTTATGAGTGAATATTCAGAAATAACTAAAATTGTAATGAGAATCTATAATTTTGTTTATGATCACAAAACTCCAAAACAATACATAAGACATCACTAATAAAAGTCCTCTATTAGTAGCTTAATAAAATCTATGTATTGCTTGTAACTGTGTCTTGAAAAACAGACTTAAGAAGACGATAAAAATTCATACTGATATTCTGCCACTCTCCAATTGATATTCTTCCTAATTTGGCTATTTGTTAATTTTTGTACAGCTCTGGTGAAAGTCAGAATATCTGACATAAATTAAAGCTGCCTAATTCTACTTGGAAATAAAGGATTGAAATAATGATACATTCAGTTTCATAAATCTCTGAACATTTTTAGACACTAATTTTATTTTTTTAATATTATTTTAAACTACAGATCTTCCTTCAAACTTTTACAGCTAGATTGCAAGTACTTCTTTTGGGTTTATATCATGAGACCAGTATCATATGGACCCATCTACAACACATAATATTTTGCAGTTTTGATGAAGTACTGGCAAAGGCTTTCTTTTTAGTATTTACACTCACTCTCATAATCCTGCTCCTCTGAAATGAGTCTTAATGATTCATGCTTATTTTTTTGGTATTCTACTATATTAGTTGGTATCCCTTATATAAACAGACTATATTCAGCTGACACCAGGATTTTTCAATATTTCAGGTCATTCCATCCAAAATTAAATGATTCAGATGAGTCCATTTCCAGGGATTCTTAGTCTTTGTCTTATTGCAAAGGGTGTAGAAAAGAGTTACAGAAAGTACTTGTGGGTTAGGAAAAGTCTTATAGCAAAAACCTTTAATGACTTAATAAACTAAGCTTGTAAATATATTTAGGAAACAGAAGACTAGGATAGGATAATAAACTGCAGTGTCTTCAAAGATGGAAGATCTTAGTTGCTTAAAAATACGCTCTTGTTGAGAACTAGTGGCTAGGTATCAGATGCATCCGTATCAGAAAAAAAAAATATAGATCCTTTTCAGAAGCCAGGATCATGAACCTCTGGAAGATCTTAACAGAGGAAGTCGGTGGTTGGTTGTTTCTAGACTTCAGTTTTCCAACTAAGTGGGCCTATTCTGGAAGAATTTTTAATCTTCTAATATATTTAATAAAAACCTCCATTTCTCACAGTCTTTATCTTCGGTCATTTTTTTTCCTGACGTTTTCCTTTCCCTCTGTGATTTTTTCACACTTCTGTTTTATCTGAATTACTAGCACCTACCTTCACCCCCCCCCCCGCCCCCCCATGTGTTCCTTTAACATGCTTAATTGTTTGCTTAAGAACGCATATTTGGTCAAACTCATCCCCTTTTTTGACTACAACATTGAAACTCGTATTATATTTTCCTTTTCTGTACCTGCCTCCATTTACATTGACAAATAATTTCTTTCCCTGATTGTCAGAGCAAGGAAGACCATTAAGACTTCCTTCTTACATTTTTTCTTGGAACTTCAAAATATTTCCCCTTATTTCCACACGTTGCACTATATTCACATCCTCACTTCAGCAGTGAAGTTTTATCAAATGACCTCCTAATTTCATCAGCTGTCAGCAGAAAATATGACCCAGTGGACGAAAAGTCCCTATGAAAGTCTGTATCTTTTCACATGCTAACTTCAGACATATAGGAGACCAATGCCTTTAAATAATAGATGATTATCACAAAAAAATTCCACTTTCTCCACCCAGCTCCTGTTATGGTTCCACATTAAAGCCTGCTACTCTATTTTTCTCCACACCAAGAAGCACTTCTCACAAGCTTCACTGAAATTGACATAAGGCTTGTTTTCTCTTCCCCAAGGTTTCCTATTTTTTTTTTAGTACAAAGTGCTTTTAAAATTCTTTAATTAGAATCACAAATTAAATGGCTATACTGATACATATGCTTTAAAATTTAAAACACTGGATCCCTATACTATTTTCCATAATTAAAAAACTGTAAAAAAATCCCTGGACAAACATGTGTTTATAAGCTATTAGAACTTGAAATTGATTGAACGTGTAGGTATGAAAGATTTGGATAAAATATTCTGTATCTTTTTCAGTTGTGAAAATTTTCAGCTACAGTGTGTCCCTTGTATCCAGTACCCTCACACTGGTTTTGATTTGACCTTTCAATACAAGAGAACTAAGCAACATTAAAAGATGGTCCACAAAGTCATCATTTATCAAAGCCAAAAATTTATATTCTCAAACTTTACATGCACAACATTGCCTTTATTACATTAGTTAATAGACTGAGGTATATTTGAAATCTCATGGTGGATGTAACTGAAAATGTCAGACTAAATGATATGTTACTGCCTTTTGGCTCTAGATGATATAAATAATGTACTGAATTGTGTTTAATATCTATAAAGAATAAGCAATTCTTTCAATGATTTTACAATTTACAGAGCCTTCTAGCAATGCAGACTAAATGTTGACTACAACAATGATTTTTAAAATGGATTTGAGACATTTGGTATCTTTTCATTTTAAAAAAGAGGAACATTCATTTCTGCTCAATATTAGATAAGATATACCTATGCCATGCTCAGAAAAAAGTCTTGCGCAGTGGAAAATAACAGTATGTCCTGAGAAAGGTGAGGGAAGGATCTGGAGAGGTTAGATTAGCCACTCTATAAACCACCAGCTAGCAACAGCTAAAATTTCAGCTGCTATATATAGAGGAAAAGAAACAATACAACATCTCTTGGGATCATGAAAACAAAATACTTTATTTTAGTGTAGATGGATAGATACATATAAATATATATAGAAAGAATGAAGTATTTTAATGTATATTTGTGATGTAATTCATGGGGCTAAGAACTATTTTGGAAGCGATATTTTGCTGGAGAGAAATGTCCATAGAAAGGTTGATAAGGAAAATAAGTTTAACTCAGAAGCCAACAAGAACCAGTTTCTTAGCTTAAGGACTGGGATTTTCACCTGTTTTAATATTTTATCAGTGCTGTTAATCAGAGCATTTTCTGTGATCTAGGGATTAAAGCAACTGTGTTATTCTATTTTTTTAAAAGGGGTAATGCCTCTACTTTAGCTGTTCTTGCATATTGATTTAGACTGATTCTTCCTTGTTTGTTAAAATGGCTTTGGTCTACCATGTTTTTAAAGAAAAAGCAGGTTTTAACAAGGTACTTGAGGAAAAATTGGTAATGGTCAGAGCAGAGAGAGAAGATTCAGTTCTAAACTCAAGGTCAGGGGATGACATGCAGTGCTAACCACAAATTGCACTGCAATAAAAGTAGAAAAGGGAACAGACCTCTTTTATATCCTTGGAATGTTCTCTGGATGATTTCTGTCAAAGATTATCTTTGTTCTCTGACTTATCTTCCTCCCCTAACCTCCTATTAAACAACTGCTAGAACTGGACTATTAGCTGATATGAAATAATTTTTTATTTTAGATGATTACATGGTGTAAGAACCTCCCCCACTCCAGTTTGAATCATCACAAGGACTAATCTTTTGAATTAGTCATTTGGAAAGAGGAAAGAAAGACAGAAGTGTTATTGAACCTGAATATATAAAACAATTTTGCGTGACTTTCATTTTACATCTGTTTCGGGCAGTATTTCCCACCTTCACCTTCCCCTTGATAGCTATTGCAGAGGAAAACAAATCCAGAGTAGAACATTAATGCTAAAGGTTCTCTGGAAGAGACAAACTTTTAAGAGTACTGTATCAGTGAGGCTGCAGGGTTTATCCCAAAGTTTGGAATCTTCAACAGGTTTATTATCAATGTACTTGCTTGATCAATACAGATAGTTTTTCTTCATCTCTTTTGAAAGAGAAAAAAATGCTTAGGATTTGTTACTTTTTCCCATATATCTTCATAACCTTACCATATGTCTTTCTCCAAGTTTCTTGCTCATCTCAATAACACATCTCTAGATGCTCCTTCTATTCAGTCCCTCACCTCTGCATTGCTCTGGTCTAGGTTTTTTAAATTTCTAAATTAAGAACTTTATCTATTGTAGGGTATCATTAGAGTAAAAAATTGTAACATTTGTGTTGCTACCCTCATGGCAGCTAAAATTTTTTTTTTCTATGTCAAAGAACATATCTACAAATGCCAATTCTGTGAATTTCTGAAAAAAAACACATGAATGTTGAACAAAAATAAACCACCATGACCTTACAAATGCACATTCTTTTACACTTTTTTCAGGTGAGTCGCTTGGTATGTAATGAAAGCTTAACATCTGAGAAGAGAAACTTAATGCTCATCTCTCTGGAATATTTGTTAACTAAAAAAGTGGTTAAAGGCAGAAGATGAGACTTGATGGAATCATCACAAAAACAGAGCAAAATCATACATGCATTATTCTCTGACTATGACATGTTTTGCTTTAAAACTTTTTAAGGTGCCAACTAACATTTTATCAACATCTCCATTTGAAACTGGATGCTGATGAATCAAAATTTTGGGTTTGGCTCACAAAGCTAATCCATTGTGAGGAATTATTTATATGCTGTAATTTAGTTTGTTAAGTATAACTCCATATGGCATGCACTAAAAATAATAAAGCTTAGACAGCTTAGACTATACAAGTTTGTTTTGCTCATCTGATAGATTTTTTAAAAGGTTAAATTTATGCCAGTTGCACTAAATATCTTATGAGGTCTCCATTTTGTAGACTCATCTACAGCATTTCAAATTTCTCTGATTGAAATATTTCAGATCCCTTACTTCTGAGTGAAAAATATGAGCAATGGAGGCCTCAAATTTAGTACAATATTTATGTGCACAGGGACTGGACTACTTCATAAGATTTTTAAGGAAGGCGTAGCATACAATGAAGTACTTTTTTCTGTAGGGGCCAAGTTCTGTAGGGAAATTTCTGAGTCCGTAGATTTGTCTCTCCGTACCAGCCAAGGACACCTGCCCTGGACCAGGATACCCGAAGGCAGGTAAATAATGTTTTTTCATACTGATTTCTAAAGCAAAGTCCAGTCTGGCTATGCCACTTTGGAAGGATTCCATGAAAGATCAAAAATAATTTCAGAAGAAATTTCAAAGCATGGCGATAACAAGATTTAGGGACAGAGGTCCAATGCATTGCAGATCCTGACTTTTCCCAATCTGCAAAGTGTATATCATTGTCCCTTCCTTTCCATCTACTATGAGAATCCCTCACACTTGTTTGTAATCAAAAGCAATTTTGTGGAAATACATGGAGAGGTAGGGGGAAGGCATATTGAAACAGGGGGGGTGGAGGTGGAACACCTTTTGGATCTGCATAAGGGCCAAATAAAATAAACAAATGCAATTTAAGCAAAGCAACTAGCTATAGTTAGCTAGCTGAAGAAGAAGAGTTCAGGAGTAGAAATATTTATAGCATAAATCACCTAAATTTGTGCCAAATTCTTTGTAAAGACAGAAAATTGTGAGGAATTGATGAGACATTCATGACTCAGTGAAAATTGTTTGAATAATTTCAAAATTTCTTTATTTAATATTTATATTTAATATTTATATAACTAAAGCATTTCCTTCACTACAAGAAATCCTCCAAATAAACCTGCATGTTGAATTATATAACAGCATAGGTGCTAAAGAAAACACTCACATCATAGCAAACCAAAAAGCCTTGCTCAAACTAACAAATTCAGAATAAAACTTAAACCAGGACAAAAACAAAACCAATACAAAAGTAAAAAAAAGAGAAATTATTATAAAATGCTCCAAAATTCTATGTGTAGGAAGTGTAATTTAAGTAAATGCTGCTTTAAAACTCAAAATACTTATGTAAAGTGGTTTCCCTTAAATGGAAATATCCAGGCACTTTATTAATTTCACAATTCCAGATAAGCTATTTGCTTAAAAGAAAAACCTATTCAGTTTAAAATTTACTGGTATGGTTTGGAATAAAAACAGACTACTACGTAACTCTCCACTTTAGTAAACAATAACACAGAGATTGTTGGCAGTTTTAGCAGTACTCTAAAACCTATATGATTCTGTAAGGTAGGACTCTTTCTTTATTATTTTAATTTACCTAATTTTAGACACTTACGTTCAATTTTTTTTTCCTATGAGAACATGTGCATCAAGACCAAGCTACCCAACCCACCTGAGCAACATATGCTGGTGGTCTGTCATCCTTACAATTAAAAGGAGCTTAATGATGTTCAGATGGAAACTCCTGCATTTCAGTTTTTCCCCATTTTCCATAGTCCTGCCATTGTACACTACTGAAAATGGCCTGGTTCCTTCCTCTTTGCACCCTGCCTTCAGGTATTTGTGCACATGAATAATTTTCCTCCTGAGCCTTCTCTTCTCCAGGCTGAACAGTCCCACTTCTCTCAGCTTTTCCTCATTGGAGAGATGCTCCAGTCCCTTTATTATCTCAATGACCTTTTCTTTCCTGGACTCTCTTCAGTATGTCCATGTCTCCTGTACTGAGG
Organism: Pseudorectes ferrugineus; assembly: GCA_008033365.1. NCBI lineage: Eukaryota > Metazoa > Chordata > Aves > Passeriformes > Pseudorectes > Pseudorectes ferrugineus. The sequence goes on along the minus strand of QWTY01019074.1, from coordinate 1,094 downwards.
AGCTCAGAACTGAGCACAGTACTTCAGGTACCTCCACTGAGCTGCTGGCAGTAGTCCTAATGCAAACCAGGATCATTTTAGTGGTAAGAATAAACGTATAAAGAGATGCTGATAGCACAGTTATTTTTTGGATTTATTGTTTCACATACAAGTCATATATACTAACTTAAAAGGCATATCATAGGGGCATCTTAGCTATCGTTAAGACTGCCAAGAACAATACTGACAGGAGCAATGATGTATTCTTAACCTTTTTTTTCTTTTTTTTTTTTTTTAGTGAGTTGAACAAAGAAGAATATTATAATACATTCTTAAGTGACTTTCATTCAAAAATGCCATGAAATCTGGAAGGAATTATTTACCACTAAGACATAAGACATAATCAGAGCTATCCTAGAAACTTCTAATTGATTTTTTCAAGAGAACATAAACATTCACACATTGAGAAAAGAATACTTTTCTAGGAAAAGAAAAAAATGTAGGTTCAGTGGAAAGGATGATTAGAAATTAAATTATCAGATGGGTTTTGTGTATAACTAGATACTACACAGGTGTCATTAGTAAGAGACATCTGTAGAGGGGTAGATTGAAATCTACCCTGTAACTGCCACTAGCTGAAACTCTGGGGTAGTACTGAGAGTGTTTCTCTCAAACTTTCAAAGTTATTGTCGCATTCCCTGTGGGGAACTGCGAGGAGTTCTTTTAAAACAGATGGTCTAGGACGAAATTAAGTCAAACGAGACAATTGTATTTGAGAACCGTTTATTGGTAACGAAAAAAATTGCCCTACCAAAGAGGACTGGAAAAGATAGAAAAGAAGGAAGGAAAATGGAAATGCATGGGAGGAGAGAAAGAGAGAGGGGAGAGAGAGAGTAAAAGCGGGCGTTAGCACCATGAGGTCGGGGAGTGCCCTCAATGCCCAAGGGGCAGGGGGTGTGTGCACGCTGCCGGCCGGGCAGCCTGCGCAGCTCTCGGAGAGGCACGGCTCCGCAGGCACAGCTCCCGCGGCGAGGGCGGCCGGACACGAGGTGAGGGGGTGGGCGCTCGGACAGCAGGTGCGGAACCCTGGACAGGGTCGCGGCGGGGACCGCGGC
>QWTY01019071.1:5040-16939 GCA_008033365.1 Pseudorectes ferrugineus | reverse complement strand
AGGTGCAGATAAGCTCTTTTCTAGAACTGTGTGTGACACACATTAGTGTCCTGTGTATGTCCTAGGTTCATGACCAAAGAAGTTACCACTCAGAATTAGAAAAAATAGTTAAATAACTAATATTTCCCACATATCTACATTTTCTGGCAAGAAAAAGAAGTGTAGTCTGAAACAGAAGAAAGAATTTAACCATTACTCCCCATTTTTTAACCAACTTCTGTTTTTTCAAAACTGACACAAGTATTTTCTTAGCTTCTAGGAACTTGATAATTCAGATGAAGATTAGTAGCCAGGAAGGAATTAGTAGTAAATTCCTTACTGCCCCTCAAAACTTATTATTCCCGCAGTTGTTTGTCATTCACTCAAACCATGATTTCTCTATTCTAAATAAATACTGGTTTGTTCCTTGACTGTCTAGGGAGGATCAGGCAGAAGCAATGAGTGGGAAAATCACATATTCATCATCTGATTTTTATATCTTTTCTCCCCCAATTTTCTGAGAAATCACTGGAACTTGCTAGTGTGTATTCTGTGACATTACCAATCTTTGTGAATCACTTTTCAGGCGAGAAGAAGCTCTAACACGTGGTCCATATTCCATCAGTGACTCCTTTTATCATTACTTGTGTGTAAAAACACTTTCTGTATGAATTGACTTTGTCTTTTTAGAAGGTGGATATATAGAGAGTGTTGGAAAAATCCAGTGAGCCCTGAGGTCATCTAAATAACTCTATGTAATGTGAGCAACTGTTGATGAAATGTGGTTCAATCAGTAACATTTCAACTTTTGCTTTATGTATTATATTTCAAATTAAATAGAGCAGTATAAAACAATCCATAAATTGAACCTAGGTTTGGGCCATACCATTTTTTTAATGTATGTATGTAGTTCTTGACTTTGATGTCATTCACTTTTTAATCTTTTTCATCTGTGTTGTTAACTTGGGCTGCAGTAAAAGGATATCTCTCTCAAAGTTCTTTTCTAAGACTTTGCCTCACCACCATTTTGGGTGTTTTTACTAAGTCTCCGCCCCTCCATTAAATACCCCACAAATTATTTACATATATTACTAAATCTTTAAGGAGGTACACTTAGATAGATTGAGTATATTGAAGATTTCTTGACCTGACCCTGTCAAAATCCTTGACCAGGAACTTTGTGCATAAGTCTTGATCTTGATTTTCTTAGTAGCTGGAGCATTGCTTTTCGATCATTAACCCTTGCTGGTTTTCCTCAGAGAACATAAAAGCTGAGATTTGCAGAATTTTCAAGTCCTGGACTTGCTCTCTTGTGTAGGCTGTCCTCCTCTCCCCAAAATCATCTCCAAACCTCACAATTTTCTGGGAAACTACTGTACCGGCTTGTGTGGTATCAAAAGTAGGAGAATTGCTAATGAGTCACAGCACTGCTCACGTCACCAGACGGTCGGACAGTCTTCTCTCCTCCATCCAGACTCCTAAATGCAGGGCAGAGAAACTGTAGCACACCTGGGGATTTGGAAAGATGTTTGAAATGCGCCTCAATGGAGCAGAGTGATTTAGAAACCTAATTCTCTTTCCCTGAGTTCCTGTGGAAGGAAGAGAGTAAACGCAATGCAGTCTGAACATGTTGGTCCTTATAGAATCATTAGAGGTAGAAAAAAGGTCTTCAGGGTCTGGACTAGGGGAAGCAACACTGCTCAAGAGCAGCTAGAACACTGCGGGCAAAAAAGCAGGAGCTCTGCCAGATGAGATCTGCAAAGCTTCTTATCTATGTGGTGTTTGTCTCCTATTTTATTTGCATGGAAACAAGCACAGTTTCTTGGTAATAAACATCAACATTTTCTGCTCATGTCTATTGAGAGATGCTCTGTTTTAAATTTCTGTTGTTAATCCACTGTGTGTTGTGATCACAATAATGCACAGAAGTTAAACAAACATCCCCCACCCCCAAAACTCCTCCCCTAAGAAAACAAAATCCCAGACCATGATGATAAAACAGATCATTAAGAGTTTCAACAACAGCCTGTCAGCTTGGGTTTTAGTGTGTTTTTGCCTGCCATTAAGAACCATATCGATCCACAAATTTGATAGTCTAGAAATAAAGGGAGGGGCAAAGGATTTTAGAAACATTTTACCCACCTTATTCTTCAACATTAAGATTCTTTTTTCAGAACAGTGTTTGTACTCTAGTGTTTGAACTAAAAAAATTGCCGTTTTTTAATTCTTAAATATTTTACAAGTTTAAAGCAAATGTAGTATATTTATAGATGAATGCTACTAAAAAGTGAAAACAGGATCGTTAATACGTGAACATAAGCAAAATGAGTTGTTACATGACCTTGTTGTCTGAAGTTTTGCCCTCTCTCTTCCTTATCTCTTTCTTTGTTTATTGACTTATTTGTTCTATTATGCCTGAAACATGGAATATAAATCCTGTCATTCACAGATCCTACTCACCTCGTTCATGGAAGGTCCTACCACATTTTGTGGCTCTGGAAAAATGTTGCATAAAAATAAGGAACCTCAGTGCTATGTCTGGCCCTCTTGGCACAGTTGCTGAATTTGCAGTGTTAGCACACACTGCCCCCAGCACACACATGCACACACGTGGCCCTGTCATGCATCCTTTGCAAAGGCCAGTGATTTCTTTGCTCCTGGTGCACATCCAGATGGAAAGGAGATTGGAATGGGAAGACATTTAGCTTTGTTTTCTCTTGCTTTTGTATATGCACTATGTACATTTGTGATAGAAAGGTGTCCCATAGGTCCCAAACTTTCTGAAAGGCAGGAGAATTTCAAGAGATGCAAAGCCTATAAGTAAACAGAGAGTGCTGTCAACCCTTCCTTCATTTAAACTAAACCAGAAAGCTGATAAGGGCAGACTTGAGATCATATTTTGCCTTTTAAGGTAAATAATCCATGTCAGATTCCCAAAGCTTCCCGTCTCAACAGTGATAAACATGAGCTGGATCCATCATAGCTTATCCCTGTGAGAACCCCACTGCATGCAGTGGGACATGGTATATGTTTGTGTTGTGGGGAGGAGGGAGGGATAGTGTGTAAAGTGCTTTATATCTGCGTAACTTGAAGATTTTAGGTTGTTCAAATACACATACTCTGGTGCTAATGGAAACAGAGATCACTTATCACCATATCTAAGGAATTAGAAATGTATATTCATGACTCCCTGTTACCCAAATAGGATGTCCATCATTCTGCATTAATGACATAGCTCTATTCTACTCATTTCATTTTTCTTTATGTTTTACCCAGCTGAATAGCTCAGTGCTGCCATGGGGTCCTGTATCGTATGGCAGACTTTGCCTTTTGAACTGCCCACATCACAGTTTTCTGCAGCTCCCTATCTCCACCGTCATTCCTTTTCTTTACTCTAAATGTTTCCAAGGAGGAAGAAAAGAAAGAAAGAAAAGATTAAATAAAAAAAAAAGGCGGGGGGTTGGGGGGAAGGAGGGGAGAAAGAGACTGCTGTGGAAAAATAAAAGTTTAAAAGAAAACCAGAATGAATGCTTCACTTGTTGGCTTTTAGCACAATTACCATACCTTAGGAAATATGCAGGGAATAGTTAATTATGACTAAATGAGCTCCTTTTAGAGTTCATGGCAGGCCCCAGCATCCAACTGTCAGTGTTGTGAAAGATTGAATTAAAAGGCTGGTCCCCCTTGTCAGCCGGTAGGATGGTCTGCTGGGGGAAAATAGACAGTGAAAAGATAGCTGGGTTAGAGTAGCCTCAGCAAGAGAAACACGTATAGCATTTGCATACTTCTCCTGCAAAGGGGGTTTAATCCAAATAAAGGAGGAGATTTCGGTATTGTCAGCCAAGGCTTTGTTCAGTGTGAAGAGCAGAAGGAAATCTGATGAAGGGGCCTTTCTGAAGCCCTTGCACACAGACTGGAGGTTGTTCTAGTAAAGTTATGTACTTTGGGATTGTTTACACACTGTTGTCTGTTTGAAGATCTCCTAAACTGAAAGACTCGAAGTATTCCTCTTTGCTAACACAAAAGCGAGGAATTTGTGTGGTAAAAATTACTTACACTGCAGACCTGAACAAGTTCTTTTCATTATCTTCGCAAAATACCCTAAAGTTCCTTTTTTTGGTGTAGACAAAGTTCCCCAATACTTCTTGGCCGAACTCATATATCACAAAATGTTTTCAGACTAGGAGAAAAAAAGGGAGAATTATGTTCTCAAAATGCAGAGAGCACAAAAATCAGATACTCTTCAGGCTTGAGGCAGACAAAATCTTGCTGCCTCCTCCAGCACAGTTCTTTTTTAAACAAGTAGACAGTTTCATACCAACTAAAAACAGTGTTTTGAAATTTAGTTGGGGTAAAGTGTTGTGTCTCTACTAAGATCTTTTCTGTACTTTCTGTTTTTTTTTTTCCTCACCTGAGAGATGAGCCAGAAGCCTCAAACCTCTTTTGTACTTAATCTGTAGCAAACCCAGTCCATGCCTTAGAGCTTTTCCAGATAAAATAACTGAATTGTGTTTCAAAAAAACCCAAAACTATTAAAAGGTGGTGGCAGGCAAATTACTCCTCCTTAGAATGACTATCCACTTACAGTGTATACTGCCAGCTTCCAAGGTTTTCACATGTGACAAAGAACACCATCTCAGGGATATGATTAATATTTTGGCAGCAAATAGGTCATCTAACAGCATAGCACCTGAAATAGATGGCTTTTGCTTTTTGTTGCTGCAATTTTTTTGTGGGTGATTGCCATAGTCTTAATGATTTTAGCTAGTACTGAATTATTTATTTGGATGGTAATACTCATGGAAATAGTGTGTGGGTGTATGTGTGTGTGTATACACAAATACACACACATACATAATACTCTATATATATGTATAATTTGTTCTAGAAATGTGTCTGTACATATTTAGCTCATTTTCTCATCAGCTTTGTAACTAATAGTCATTGTAAAGCAACATATGTTTCTCGGTAATGCTTTGTGTTAGGGTGAGCAACATCCTGGCCTGAATAGAGCTTGAGTTTTCTCTAGTAAAAATGAGTACTGTCTTTAGGGCTTGGTGAAATTCTGGGAAAGAAGATGAAGCAATTTCTAAGATACCAGAGAATATGACCTTGGATATACCTGTATGGATATACTTGTGGTTACTCTACAGTTGCTTAATAGTTATAATTAAGGGGAAAAAAATACAATCCTGTTAATATTAATAAATGAGTGATATTAATAAATATGATGAAATTTGGCTCTCAGTTACACATGCTCTGACTTGTTTGGGGTGGTATTTTTAACATGAACTGCTTCTTTATGCTCACTTAGACATTGATGTTTCAGCTGAGGTTTTTTTTCAGCTAATGATAAATGTGAATCATTAAATACTTAATCATCTATTAGCCTTATTTTCTCCCACATGGTTGTCATAAATTCTCACAGAAACACAGGCAGAAGCAAGTCTGCAATCAGTAGGCCATAGGGCACCTCCAGTCCTCAGATTGTTGGTGCAACTTAAAAATCAGTCAGAGAGGGGAGGTGGTTGATGGAAAATGTGCTATATCCTGTTGCTTGCTGAGCATTATCTGCCATCTGGACTCAAGAAAAGCCTGAATGAATTTCAGCATCTCCCTTTTTTCTTCCACCCTAGAGAAAACTGGAAGGGAAAATCAAATTTTGGTAAAAACAGGAGCTGAATTGAGGCATCAGTTGGCACTCAGTGTGCAGTTCACACCTTCTCTTATTAGTTTAATTCATTCCTTAAAATGTTTACCTTTTTCAAGCTGAAGTGAGTAGTACAAAATAAGGTACAGTGTTTCACAAGGCTTATTTACCAAATGGTATTTACTGCTTGGAAGCATAGCAGTGCAATCTGTAAAGTAATTTTTGACTGCCTAAAGAGACAAGCAGCTTGAATCCAGCCTGGCCATAATGTAGTATGCAATTTCAAAACAGTTACTTTTATATTAACTCATAAGTTTTTATTGCTTCATAAGAAAATGATAACATCCTCCTACAGTGTTTAGCTCCTCAAGGAGATAAACTCCTGTGACTGTCTCACATGCTGGCCATCTTTGTGCAGCCTTCACTGGTTATAAAGAACTCATACTCCAAAACACACTGTTGGGAAAACAAAGGATGGACCGTGGTAGTAATAAACATGTCATTTAAACCTTACAGGAAGATGAATGTGGTTTATTCAAACATCCCTTCTAAAGAATAGCTAATGATAATATTTTAGTAACACAAAGAGGGAAATCTTCTAATGCTCCCATTCCTGGGCTCTTTTCCCACCGAAGGCAGCAGGAGCTGCACGTACAGATCCAGAGGGCTTGCAACTTGAATAGCATCTAATATGGAGTTGAACAGTTTTAAAAAAATAGGAACTGGGCTCACTCCAGCGCTTACAGTCTGCATGTAGTGAAGTGGTGTTTTCACTTTTCATCTCTTCCTTTTTGTTTCACAGTAACGGTGCAATCTCCAATTAGAACTCACCCTTTGTTAGCCGTAGTCAACGACGCCTCATCCCGGTTTGCGTTTTTCCTGTGAGAAGCGTGTCAGAATTTGGGGGGACTAAATATACTCCTTTGTTGGTGAGCTTGTCAAGCACCGCGCTGTGTTCGCTTTCCCACCAGGAAGGTCAGGCCGCTGGGGGGCCGCTCTATTTTCTAAAATGATCCCTACTGTCTGTCCATGCTGTCTGACAGATTGAAACAGTTGTCTGTGTCACTGCTTTCAATGCTTTTTAAATGCCTCACTTTCCTTGAAAGACGTAAAATATGTAGGCAGTGGGGGGAAAAAATGTAAAAGGAACTATACTTTTTCCTGCTTAAAGAAGCACTGGGTTTTCTTTTCTAAAGTAAACTTAATTTTGTTTAAAATATAAGATGACTTAGGAAAAAAAACCCCCACCAGCTAATCTGGAAGACTGGGTAAGTCACAGTTTACACATTCTATTTCTGAAACCTCATTTTAAAACGAGGGCAATAAAATTATTAAACACACATTCAATCAGTAGCTGAAGTGAAATAGTAAATTTTCTTTGTTCACTTATATTTCAGTTTAATATATTTTGATCTGAGGTATGTATAAAGCCTGAAGAAATTGGTACTATGCTGAGCCTTCAATAGTCTCCAGATAATTGAACTAATTAAATCTTTACCAACATTAACACAACTCCAGCATTCCTTGGACAGTGGTTAATTATTGCATGAACATGGCAAGCTTAAACTAAACAGATGAAAATAGAATCCTGTAGAATGGGTATTGAGTTTATTCTTTATTCATCTTTTGATAAGGTTTAATTAAAACTGCCTCTCTCCATTGTGCTGAGAATGAATGTGCTTGTTTTCTTAGTGAAAGCCAAATTATTCACTTCAGCCATGGTTCAATAATCAAAGCGTTTGCAAAGTTTTGGGTTATATTGTAGCTGTGGAGATATAATTGCTGCAATTCTCTATGAAGGCTTTATCTTTTTATTACATTGTCTTTTATTTTTTTGCTTTATTTAGTAAATTAGAGCATCCATTTTGTGATTCACTATTTTAATGTGCTTTAAGCAGGGCATTTTTGTCAACAGGGAGTGAGCTAATGAAAATAAAATTTAAAATAAAATATTGTTTTTAATAACTGGAAGGCAAAAAGTAGTTTCCAGACAAATGTATACTCCAGTCTTTTAGAGCAATACAGAAAGTAAAATTGAAGCACAAAGCAAAAGCTGTCTTTATCAAATGCTAAATATTAATAAAGGAATGGTCATTTCTTTTTATGACAGTAACAGGAGGGTGGATATGGTGACTCCCCATGATTATACAGTGGCTAATTGATCACTGAGCAAAAATTGTTGAAAGAAACAGTGACAGCTCATAATATTAGACTACGCAAGATTGTAAAGTTACTTGAGCTGCTTACTTGTGTATGAAGTGCAAACTGCAGCACTGGTGATACAGTGGAAAAAACAACTCCTTGAGAGTCGTGAAATTTTGAGCAAGAGCAATGGGGTACAGCTGACGGAGAATGAGAAACATTTGTGGGTAGGTATGCATGCACGCAGACTGGCATCACTTGTGTTGCCATGGACTTGCCTTTCCACTTGGAAAGCTGTAGATCTGAGCTTCAACTCTCCTGTTGCATTCTTTGAGAAATAACACAGCAGGTGGGAAGTGGATCAGTGTTCATTTAAAAAAAATGTGTCCCACTCTCTTTTCATACAGCTCTCCAGGTGACTTGGATGGACCACCAAAAGGGTCATAGGAAAAGTTGCACAGATTTATTTGTATTCTGGTGTCTCATTCTGTTGTGCTTTGGAATGACATCCTGGCAGAACTTTGGTTTCCTGACAGACTTTTCCATTCCCATCTATAAAATATTAATTTCACTTTCTGTGATTTATCAAGCAACTATGCCATTGTTCTGTCTTGGGCTCATGTTGTCTTTAGGGGATTCCAGGCTGGCACAGTGGTTTTGATTTCAGGGAGGAAAATGTGTTTCCTTTTTATTTTGTTATTCTAAGAGTTGTTTCTTTTAGAGTGAATTTCACTGGGTAATAAAAAATTTAAGACTATGAGTGCACCACAGGAGAAAATAAGCTGAGGAGGGAGTCTCTTGAACCATGGAGTTGGACTTAACTGGTAGTTCTTTCTCCTTTTTGAGTGATAGTAGTGTGCTGGGTGCACGTCATGTGAATCCAGAGCTATTTGGAGTCACTGGACAAAAGGGTTGTCAGGTGGGAAGCTGTAGTCAGAAATGTGTTGCTCATGTTCATTGTCATGAAGGAATAGCATTTGAGTCCCAGCTGATGTTGTTAGGATTCTGTAGGTGCAGCCATTTATTTAGACTTTACTGAAGTCAAGATTTGGTCTGTTCTATTTCTTGAGGTATGGGAATATACCTGGTCTGGAAGAGGGGGAACGCTCCGTGTTAGCCATGCCTTGAGTGTGTGCATATGGTCAGTCTTGTTCTAATGGTGAAAATTGTATTCTACTTCCCTGCTGACAGAAATACCCTCCTAAATATGTTAAATTAGATCATCTCTGAGACCAGAAATCCCCTTCAGTTGTTCGGGGTTTTTGTTCAAATAGACCTTACCTATTTTGTGAAATTTATTTTTATTTGGCATGAAGAAAATAGATATGGAATAACTGTTAATTTATCTGAGTTCCTTTGTGCTACATTTTGTCTTTTAAAGGACTGGGAATCTGTTATTCCAGGAAATAAATTTCTGAATTATTGTAAGGGCTTTAATGTATTTTGCATGAATAACACTCTGTTAAAGGTGTGTTTACTGCACGAAGAGATTTTCCAGCATTTACTACAATTATGCTATGGTTCCACAGTCATTGACATGGGGTCTGTGCTTTCCTAGCAGCACAAATTTGATCTGGATTGAGAATGGATACCTGATCTCATTTGAGGAGAGTACAGTGGCTCCATGCTGGTTACTGGGAACCACCTTAAAGCCTGCTGGTTCAAGGTTAACCCATCAGTTTAGGGGTTTTTATCAGATTTGAAACAACAGAGTTAGATTCTACTGGGTCATCATGATTTTCACTCGATCATAGGAGCTTTAAAGCTGGATTTGTAGCCTTGTCACACATACTTCTGTCAATCAGATTTTCCTGAATTCTTAACTGAAAAAATCATTTTCTCTTACTTGGTTACATTAAAATAATTTTGCTGGATAATTTATTTTTAAATTGTGATAATAATCTTGAATCAGATAGGAAAAACCTGATGTCCTGGAAATTAGAAAGGGTTTCTATCTGGGGTTACTGAAAAAACTGCTTACTCAAGAGATCATAATCTAATCTGAGTGGATTGAAAGATTTGGAAGTATCTTTTTTAAATGTGAAGAGATTGTTGCGTGTTAATTATTTATTAATATATGTAGGTTAATACCCATTAGCATTTTTGAATATGGGCTGTACTTCACTTTGACAGCTTTGCATATCCTCCCTACAGATGTGTTAACTTAGTGAGATTCTTAAGCACTTGGATAATACCAGGCATACACCAAAATGTGCGTTCATGTGTTTATTGAGGAGCTTCCCAGCCCTCCCCCAGTAGTCCTTAGCTAAAGCTTACCTTCTGAGGAGCAAGAGGACAGACTGGACTATCATGACTTTTGACTGCATTGATTCGTTTTGACATAATGGGATTATTTTTTTTAATCTAATGATGACACTCCTTCCTGTTTATCAAATTGCTACATAAGCAAGAATAATTCTGCTTGCTTCCTTCATTTTTTTAATTTGGCATAAAAGCTACAGGAGTGCAAAAAGGTGATTTCCCTAAAAGCAGGCCCATGTATAATTTACAGGGCTACCACAAAGAAATCCTAATGACTTACACCTATCAAGACCATTATTAACTCGCCTCCAGCCACAACATTTACATGGTAATATGTTGTCATCTTTGCTATCAACTACTACTTGATCCAATACAATCTCATGTTTTCTTTTCTTTATAGTTGCTATGTCATGATGATCAGCCCATGTATTTGCTGTTAACTTTGTTATTCCTTCTTCTTAGGAAGTTCTTCTTTATCTGCAGAATGTGGCTGGTCACTAGCCTGAAGTGCACAATAAGGCCTTGACACTGCAGTGTTTAAAAATTTACTATATGTTTGCCTCTAGAAATTTTGGTCTTTGTTTAGGAATGTGTTCTGTGTATTATGGAAGAGAAATGTCACTATTTTACATTTGTCTTAGGATGTGGCTCCCCTAGCTCTGAGCAGGGCTAAGTTTAGTCACACTAAGTACCATGCAATAGTATATTAAATAATACTCTTTCATGCAGAGATCTCAGGCCATGTGTTCAGCTTTGCAGGCTGCTACCCCCCTCTGCACACAATCTGTTTTTATTGAGGTAACTGGTTGGCTTTTCCATTCGAGATTCATTTCTGCCTGTTCAATGATACTTAAATGCTTCAGTCATATTAATTTGTAGATGGGAGTCTTGAGTACTTATTGAATTGCTATATCTTAAAAGAAATTCTAGGGGCCTTATGCAGACAGATAGGAAAATAGCATGTAGATAAAAAGGATATTGCTTTAGGAGAAATGTTAATGCACAATTTCAGACAACCCCATGAATGCATATTATTAATGGAATTCATGTTATTATTAAGAACTAAAAACTGAGACAGAAGTAAATTGCATTTATTGAACTTTCTTAACTCTAATTATATGAGAAATCTTACAAAAATATAACCAAATTTTTGGGGCTAGAAAACATTGCTTCTAGGTTCCCAGTGTAAAGACTGCTCACTTCCTCATCTCCTTCAATGAAGGGAGTCAAGGTCCAAGCCTCTACACTGATGCAAAGAAGAACTGCTTGTGATGAGCAGGAGAGGTGGCAGATGGGATGATTTGTGTCCATTTTTTTGAGAAAACTGTCAGAAATGTCCTTGTAGCTATAGAAGACAAGGTAACCCTGTTTTAACTACTGCGTTGAAGAGGCTGTATTCACTGTTTTAACTACTGCATTATAGAGGCTGTATTCACTGTTTTAATTATATTGGACTTGATCTTCTGAATGAGTAAACAGCAAGTGATACCATTTTAGACAGGTTAAAGAACCATATGCCAGTACCAAAGGGAGGAGGTGCACAAAACTTGAGTAAAAACAGAATACACAAGCATGCCTCTGATTAAGTCATGAAGGTTCACAGTTGGAAAGATATGCATTTAGTTGCCTCTTTATTTCTCTATATAGTCTTTATTATTGCAAATATTTCAGTATTTACCTATGAAGAGATTTGGGCAGCTGACCAGTAAGATAATATTAAAAAGATTTCAAACTCAGGATGCTTCAGGTAACTTTGGGGAGTTTTCTCCCAGAAAATACCCAGAATGCTTAGTACTCAGGCTGAGGAGTAGCCTTGCCCATTGTGCACAGAGCATTGCTGGAAAAGAAAACAAAACAAAAAACCCA
>QWTY01019068.1:8353-22133 GCA_008033365.1 Pseudorectes ferrugineus | reverse complement strand
AAAAAAAAAAAAAAAGGCTGGAGAGAAACTATAAAGCACTGCGCTGTAAGAGAGATCTCTGCCAAGCTTATGCGGAACCAAGTACAAGTATGTGCCAGCTTGTACAAAACAATACAACTTTATTTTGTATAGTGTCTTTCATCCAAAGTGTATCCCAAACCACTTTACAGGAGTTAAACAATACAGTTACAGAGATAAATAATAGCAGAGGGAGAGCAAAATTAACAGATATGTGCAAGTCAGAAAAGATATATTTTGCACAGAGATTTGGAATGAGAGCTTTATAGGAACACTGGAGTGTTTTAGTTTTAGCATTTTTCTAAACAGAGCTTAGCAATGTCTGTAGAGATACAAATCACAGCGAAAGTGGTAAATGCCAGGATATTCAAAGGTATGTCTTCATTAAGTCCTGCAGGTTCAAAATTAAATTAAGCCAAAATCAAAAGCCAACAGAACAGTTTAAAAATTAAGGCAGCCTCTCAATCTTTACACTTTTGGCTTTATGCCATTCATTCAGCTCTATAATATTTGTAGTTGGTTGGCTTCTTTAAATGGAAAATAAAAAGAGAAAAAGTAAAATAATGGAGCCAAGAACTGAGTACTGTATGCTGTAAATATGGTGCAGCTTCACAAATAATGAAAAGTGTACATTGGAGAGGAAAATTTGACCCAAAGTATCTTTTGTGGAACCTGGCAAGAAAATGATGTTGTCTGTCTGGTAACCAGGGCTCTAATCCTCTGGGGGAGCCCTGGTGGGTACAGAACTTGCCTATTCAGTCCTTCTGAATTAATCAGAGCCTTGCTTGCCCACCAGTTCTGATTTTTTATGCTTAATAACTGCAGGAGGAGGATATTGCGGGGAAGGCAGAGTGCACTGACCTCATGGAGGGTCTGTATGGGCACAGAAGTACATGGGCACTTGTCTCTTGGTGGGACTGGGGATGATGTGGTAGTTCCTTTTGTGGTTAGATGGAAAGCCTTTTAAGGAATGGGCAAAATTCAAAGATTAAAAAGAAAAATCAATTACCTCTTGAGTAGACCAAACCAACATCAATCTGCAAGAGAGCCTAAAAAGTATTATGGTTTCAGTTGCTGTCTTGAAAACCTTAGAGAAATTTTTCTGCTGAACTGAAACAAGTATTCTCTGACTGACCTGAAAACATGGATGTTTGTAAAGGGTGTTGATTCCACAACGTCCTGAAAGTATCCTCAATAAAACCAATGCTTTAAATAATAGGGATCAATTCATCAGTGACATAAGTGATGAGTGCCAGTGAGCCAGAAGAGCCAAACCTATGCCTCAAAAGGCATTAACTTTCCCCCAAGTCACATGCAGTGATCATGCAGAGGTGGTTTGCAGCACGTTTATGAAAAACTGACCTGCAGCTGGAAAGAAAAAGACACAGCAATTTCAGAGGGTATCAGCAGAGGAAAAAACCCAAACACAAACCAACTTGCTTTATTTATTGATTGCTGGCTAACTGAACACCAATTTCAACAGGAATTGCCAAGTTTGCTATTGTCACAGTATCCAAAAGTCTTTGTTTACATGTTAATACTCACACCTGTTTTCTAGCCTCTGGAGAACACGTCATTTGGCACTATTACTTTTGCCACCAGTAAATATTTCACAAAGAGTGGTTACTTATTTCTTGACACAATATCACAGAGTTCTTTACCTCATCCTGTAGTCAAGGCTTAATATTTGTTCATATTCCAACCCCCCACTTTTTCTGAGAGTCCTTTCCTCCATCCATATGCTTCTTGTAGGTGTTCAGTGAATGATGACTTTGTGTATAAATCATTGTGCTGCTTCACATGGAAAACTCTTATTTGCTGAGCTCATGACATTTTCTGCGTGTAGCAGTGGGAGCCAGCTGCCGTTGAGAACTGTATACAAAGGGCACATAAATTGTTGGGTGTCATGGAAAAATTTATGCACAGGCTACATGTTTTTCCATGCAAGTTTCTAAGCGTTTTGTAGGGATGCAGGAAACAAGCAAGTGTCTGTACAAGTCTCCACCTCAGTCATTGTTCATCTTGAAGCAGCAACAGGGATGAAGACCTGGGCTTTGTACAGCTTCCCAGTTTTACAGGACGGGTTTATAACACACTTGGGAAAAAAGTATCTCTTTCTGTTTCTTGAGCTTTACATCTTCAATGTAATTTAAAATTGTATTCTCTGAAGATTAATATAATCTGAAACTGAAATAACCCTTTAAAAAAAAAAAATCAAACAAAACCTCCAACAGTCTAACACCATGGAGGACAGGACAATTCCAACATGACATTGTGCAAACCAAGTCAGGGTACAAAATACAACTGAAGTCCTATAAACACCAGTAACTGTCTCCTCTGAGAACTTTTGCAGATTTTCCTTACATGACCAGACTTCACTTTCTTTTTTCATTGCAAACTTGCCATTTGTGCAACCTTTATTTTTGTACCTGTGCTTCTCAATGTAATAAATGATCTTATTCTCTTTAGGCTCTGCTCTTGCTTGTAACTTCTCACTTAACTCCTTTTTCTTCAGGGGAAATGCCAGAGTTAAGAATTGGCCAGGAATAAAATAGCCTTTTGATGAAACATGAGTAAATCCAATGTCTTACTTATGTTGGGTTCTTAAAGTACTGGTGTTTTGCTGTATGGATCCCAAAATGCAGCATGGTTTCCAGCAAAACCAGTGTAACCAACACCACAGTGACTGCTGCAGCTTCTTTACTGATTCAGCCAGTCCATCTGTCTCAAATAGGTGTGATAATGTGTCCTTGGGGTAGGTGAGGAGTTCATATTGTGGGCAAGATCTTTGCCCAAGTAAGCAATACAGCTGTATCAAAGTTTAAAAAAAAAAGTCATATGATTTGAACAAGTACAGTAATGGAATGGAGGAGGTTTTTTTACAAGCCAGGATAGCCAAGCTATATGTAACATTCTCCAAGTGTCGATTATAAACCTTAATTCAACCATAATTCTGTCATCATACAAGAACCTTTCCCTTGAGGTAACCTTAGCATTTAATCAGAAAGGATAATAAATAAAAAGTTATTCATTTTTTTCCTTCTCTCTATGCATGCATTCATGCATCTGTGTATATATTTACATAAAAGGTATCATATAAAAGTTACCCTCAGAGTATTTGTCAATACAGGATGTGAGTAAAGATAATTCTGTCACTTCAAAGGTTTCTTGAAATGATCAAGTCAAGATTAAAAAAACCAACATCAACTTTAACCTTCATCGTGCTTTGGTCTTGCTTTTGAAAGTATCTAATATTTTCTGGCCATACCCCCTATGTTATTTAAATGCTGGTAATCTTGTTCAGGGCAATTTCAATAAGCCACAGCAGACATATAATGCTTCCTCTTTTAATAGGTGCAAAGTGAGTTATTGTCACAAAGCATATATATGAAAAAAGGATGTGAAAAGAGAATCCTGCCTAATCTCTGTAATAAGGGCTTGTGAGGGTGCTAACATGGTCACCTGAATTATGCATGTCTATTGTGTTCAAATATCATAAATCGATGCATGAATACCCTCCAAATCATTTTCAGTTCATGAACATTTATATACAGAGCTCTTGAGCACTGCAAAGACAATTAGTCATATTTGTATGCCGGAATTAATTGAGAGTGAGATGCGGGAGGCAGAAAGAGAGAACAAAGAATGCTTTTTGTCAGTTCTTCCAACTGACAGGGATAATTAGATATATGAAATTGAAATTCCTCAGCAGGGGGTTTCTGTTGACAATGAATTTTCTTTTGATTCCATTCTGTTATTCTTTTATGCTGTCATCTGTGGCAATTTGTTATTCAGCTTGAAGCTTAAAAAAGCAAAGCATTCCGCTTTTATGAGTAGATGATGTCAGTTTGTACACTGCTGGGAAATAGATATTAAATGTAATCTTTAAACTAAAAAAAAAAAGAGAGAGGAAAATAAAATCAGTTAAAGAGACAGTGCTCTGTTTACACAGCCCTCAGAGTAAAACTTTTGTGAGAGACGGAACTCGCTTTGATGGTTTTTAAAGTTGCTCAGGCTGCATTAATGTTTCAGCTGTGTGCAAGTCTGAGCCATGCTGTGTGGTGGAGTAAGGAACATGGCTGGAAATGCCTCCTTAATACTATTTTCAAAATGCTGGACTTTGTATTGGCAGACATCCCCAGAGTATATTAAGTCCAGTACTTTAGTACTGGCAGTATTACTACTATGTACCCAGTACATACAGGCAGTATTTGTTCACATTCCCGAATCCAACTCCTGACCAAAAGGAAGTGACAAATAAGAAATATTCCTCACTAGCACATGCAAACCTTCTTAGTGCTTCTGGTCCTGATTTGGTATCTGGGACCTGTTTTTTGCACAGTGACAGCGACTAGGGCAGATGCAGAATCTAGCCCTTGGCTTTAAAAATAAACATGGCAGTAAGGCAATCACTTTTCCCTTGCTTGAGGCAGCATCTCATCCTCTCATCACTTCAAGCATCTCTTCTCTCTCACTTCTTCAGTTCACCATCAGCATGAGCATCTTGAAAGCTTTAAAAAAAGGTTACCTAAAGTATCTGCTTACAAAATATTGGTCTTTATGGTCAGAAATTTGCATGTTTACTTATTGTCTCCTCTCTGTGATTTTGGCAGCATGCATTCATGCAAGAAACTTAGCACATGGGCACACACTCTATAAGCCTAGTACATACATATAGCCTTAATAATCAGAACTATGTGTAAAACCTTGCCTAGGTTTTTTGGCAAGGTTTGTTACAAGCATTGCATGGAATCTAGAGTATGAAAAGCCCATACTGTTCTGCTTTAACCCTCCCCTTTTCACTGGAGCTCTCCCAGCTTTCTTTTGCCTCTTTCCCTCCTCCAAAACCCCACGTTATTTGGCATTTGTTATATTTCAGACTGCAATTTCTCCTTCAACAGGCATCTTGGTGACTGTGGCTTTATTATATTTTATTCTATTTTTTTTTTTTTTTGTTACTAAAGCAAGAAAGCACACAGAGTGTTATGATGCAGTATATATTCCAGTGAACTACTGTGAGTCTAACTATACCATACGGCATATCATTAAACATAGCAATATTTAACACATATGTATTATCGCCTCTGCACCCTCAGAGCATTCTTTGCAGATGCATTTTTATCTCGCACTTTATGGAAGAAGGCCCTGTTTAAGAAGTTGCACAATTTTACAAGTGAAAATAGCTGAGAATATGGTTTGAGGGACTTCTTCTCACAGAGGCACGAGTGTGCCCACAGCACCCCAGCAGTGACGTAGAAGATGCACCCCATATAAAAATATTAGGCTCTATTCAGTCTTTTGCTCTCTCTGTTGAGACTCATTAAGGATGCTGTTTGTGATGGCAGTTTCTGTAACCTGGCACATGTCCACTGGGAAATGCATTGATGCCATCAAGTGACTTCATGAAGATAAATTTATTTAGTCACTACTGACCTTTGATGAATTTGAACTGGTTACTCAGACTTTAAAGACTCTATTCTTTTGCTGTCTTCCTACCATCTAAATAGCAGTGCAAACACTCTTTTTCCAAGTTTTTTAGTCCGTTGTTCATCTCGGCTTCAGTTATGTTTGGTATATCCTCTACCTTCACACGGGTTTAAAAAAAGACAGATAGAATAATCTACAATGTTTTACAGGAAAATTTTTGTTCACTTCAGTAAGCCAGAGGGAAGCGATAATCTAACACATAGAGGACACCATGTACCTCAGCCTTGCTGTTCAGGTTTGTTCAGTAAAGACATAGTTATTACGCAGTGAAGTGCAGAGGATTTGTCTCTGTTTCATGCCCCTGAGGCCTGCCCCTTGCCAGCCCAGGATCTTTTGGGATTCAGCAGGACTCCGTGAGGGTGGACTGGTAGAATCAAGAAGCATACCTCTGGAGTGTCATGGGGCAACCAGGCAAGAGTCAGAGGCTGCATCCAATATTTATTTCCTTTACTGGTGTAAGCTCAAAATTATTATTCTTTTTTTCCCTTGAGTAAGAAATTTAAGTAGAGCACAAAATCAGGCCTCAAGTGTACCTTTTGGCATTGACAGAAGATTTACCTTCACAATGTTCATTTCTTAAAATCAAACATGTTTTTTGGGGATGACCAAGACCCAGATGTGTTAATATTTGTTGGTGTTCAAAGACCATCGGTGGCCACCAAAGCATCAAACCTCTGCTATACTGTGAGGAGCTAAACATAAAATGCGCTTATTTCATTATTTTAAGTTTTTTTTTTTTAATTAAATCAGTGTATGAAGCAGTATGTAAATTTTCGAAGAAGACATAAAGAAATTAATTCTACCGCCAAAATAGTATATATGGCTTATTGTGAAAAACATCCACATATCGCCTGCTCTGAAAGACTGGAAGTTTGTAAAACACATCTTGTAGCATTGGTGAAACTTGGTGATTTCAGAATTTTTCTTGGTATTGTATTTTTCTTTCCAAAAATATTAGCCCTTTGTAATATAAAGGTTTGATAAGGAAACTAACATGATTTAATTTCTTGCTTTTTAAAGGCTTTCCCTCCTTTGTGTTAACTGGAGAGAGTAAATGCAAAAGAATAGCCTAGATTTCAGTTATAAGCACGTTTGTGATTACTGATAGACAGATATTTGTTTTACCTATATATATAGAAGTTCACTCCATAACTCATTTGATAACTGTGGCCAGTGCTTGGGATCACTGATTTAAAAAGACCCTTTCTCCCTTCTTCAGAGAAGATGCAGTCTATCAGGACTGCACTCTTTCATCTGTGTTTTGCTTTGTAAAATGAAATACGTAGCCAGAATAGATGTTCATATGATCTTTCTCAAGAGCAAATTAAATTACTATTGCATGGCTGCTCTGCCACAAAAGAAGGGAAGTTATTATTTGAGGCCTTCCTTCTCACAACCAAATATCATTTTGTAAGTCAATTGGTAAAGTACACAGCATTATATGATACTCTAGCTTATCAAAAGAAAAGGGTCACACAGATTTTCCATCTACATTTTCTAAAAGCTACATAGTCTGTGACTAAAAATAAACTGGTGAAGCTTACTCCTAAAGTTATTTTATAGAAGAAAAAGCACCATATGAAAAGCTAAATCAGTGTCTTCCCTTTTTGCTTTTACTGTGGATGCAGTGAGATACCCTGATCACAGCTGCAAATACTGAATTACTTTAAGTTCAAGAAAGTGATTGCCTCTATGCCTTTTGCCAGAAAAATAATCCCATCTCTTTTAGACGGCCAGCTTCATTCCTGAACTGCTTTCCTCTCTCATTCTCATTCTTGTCGCAGCACATGTTTCTCTGGCTGGGAAGAGAAGCAGTGCCTGACTGGGCACTGGCAATAGCTCAAGAGCTGAGGCTCATCCCCTTCAGAGAGTTTCTCACACTGCATTGGCCCAAAACTGCAGCAAGTGGTTTGGGGTGCAAAATCAAGGGGTTTTGAACCTCTTCAGCTTTGCAGCAGGTGCTGGGGTGATTGTTTCAGCAAGGATTAAGGGGTGCTCTCTTCTCATCTTCTCCTTGTCAGCCTGAATGCACACAGTGCAGTTAGGATGCCATCATCATTACCAGCACTCCTCATTCCCTGTTGGGGCTCTTCTTTGGGGAGAAGGACGTTAACTACTTTAGCTTTTCTCATTGAGTCCTGGGTCCAACTTGCCTCCATCGTGAGGTGATGTTAAATGATGCATGTCTCCCCCCCAGAGAAGCTGAGGAGACTTCAAGGGAATGACCATTGGCTCTTGGTGAAGCTTTAGAATAGCACCAAAATGTGTTGACCATCTAGGCAGAATTACAGTGGCACTGTACCTGCACGACCTGTTTGTGAGAGAAGAGGTTTAATTCACCACTATATCAAACCTTTCAGCTTTCATTAACAATGTCCTTATTGCAACTAATTCTGGGATTATTTAAATTGTTTCACCTTAAAGTTTGTGTTTCTGTGTGAGTACTGAAAGACATAACATTCATCTGAATTCTCTGTTTAGCTCCATTATTGCAACCATTTTCATAGTTTTGAATTTAGTTCTTACATTGGCAGATAAGTACAGGTTAGCCCTCTTTCTTCCCATGCCTCTTTTAGTTAAATTCTAACTGCTTGCCCTTTCTCTATATGATCTACCAATCCTCATTAGGGCAATTTCTGTCTCTTCAGCATGAACTGTGAAACACACCGAACACTTCTTTTAATGCAGGCGGGAAAAAAAAGTGCAGGGGCCTTATTTTCCTCTCATCCTGATGAGATTTGTGCCAGATGCTGTGTTTCATAAAGTAAACACCCAGGCACATCTTCTAACTTCATAATTATGTGCATATATTCTCCACATAATAAAACTAGAATAAAATCACTACTCACCCACAAGTAGTAAATCAAGCAAATGGTGAATTAAGTTTGTTTGATGAATGTTGTTCTTTATAAAATTAAGCTGTTTACAATGCGTGGTTCATCTTCCTTTACATGTTTAATGATTTTATTGCTTAGTATTTGTTCTATTATTCCATTATTGTTCTATTATTGTGCGAGGAAGAAAGAAGTAACGTTTCTGTGCTGTGGCTGTTAAAATAATTCTTCTTTCTGTTTCTTTTAACCATAGGCATTTGCTGGTTTCCCCTCAATTACAAGTACAAAATTCATGAAATATCACCCTTATATGTCCATCATACTTTTTCCTCTAAAACAGATGCAAATGAATGAGTCCTGACACACTGCTTTTTGTTCTCCAGAGAAAACACTGTGTATGGAAAATGTGGTGTTTCACACAAACCAGGAAATTTTGCTTTGTTTTCCATTTAATTTTTTTTCAATAACAACCAGCCAAAGTATTTCCACACAAGTACTTTGGTATTTTTCCATTTCAAACTTTTCTGCTTTGAAACACCTGAATGACACCTTCAGCTTCAGGAACAGCTGAGAAATATTGCCTCAAATTAAAAATAGACAATTTCAATTATACTTTTTCCACTTCTCCTTGGCTCAGAGCCTTGCCCAGTCAGTGGACCATGCCTGCAGAGAGGAGTGTGCATGAAGCACCCTACACTTACTAGGAGCGTCTGGAACCAGCAGATTGAAAGGAGAGGTTTCTACCTTGTGGGATGAGCAAAATTTCAGCTGGACAGGGAATTGGCACTGGTAAATAAGAGGAAAGAAAAGCAACTAATGGAGGCCAACAAAATATGTGGTGACTTCTGCTTGTGGAAGGAGGAGAGGAAATCTCTCGTGAGAGATGGAAAGAACACACTGGTGTCTCTGAGAATCCCAAGGGGAAAAGTGAAGACCCAGTTGGACATTTCCCAGACATTGAGGTTGTCTGATCTTGGGAGAAAACAGGATAGTAGTCCAGGCAAGACAGAGACCCCAGGATTGCTAGGAAGTGACCCCCACAACCCAAAAGATGTGGCCACTTGGATGAACAAGAGGACCCATAGGATGAGAGGATGACAGAACAGCAGTTGACACATCCTCCTGTGGGATCTCCTCTTGGAGCTATATGGGCAGCCCCTCCCTACTGCTCTTTCTTTTCTGGCTACAGTCTGGCTACAGTGGGTTGATGATGGCTTTGGGGATAAATGAAAGCAAGGTTGTGACAGCTGGCAATTTTTGCAGTTCAGTTTGTGGTGTCTGTGAGTAACTCATCCTTAGGCCCCTTTTTTTTCACTGTACCCAGTGGAATTATATATACAGCATCAAATGCAGTCCTGTGCAAAAGACAGGGTAGAATACAAGTTTCTAATCTTTTGAAGTTGCACGTGTGCCATCCACATATTGCTGCATTTCACCTCATTGGAAAGGAGAGGCTTGAAAAGTTGAAGAGAATCAGAACTGAAATCCATTGCAGAAGTTCCTAAGTTTCTTCTGTGACCAAAACCTATTACACTTCCTACAAAAGCGTGGTGTTTATATATTAGCAAGCAATTATGCTGCTTTTAAAAATGCCTGGAAAGACTTTTAGAAACAGAAAATATGCAAGTTATGGTAGCCTACGGCTGGCATTAACTTGCACAAAGATAATTTATATTTTATGCGTGTTTTATTTTTATACACCTGCTTTTCTTTGCAATTCATAAAGAAACCATATTGATATCAAAGGAAATGCTCTGTCACAGAATTTATAATCCTAACTGAGAGGTTCACATCAGTGCCTTCTAATCTTTTACTCTTTTATGATGTCAAAGGTAATTTCAAGGGGGAGAGAAATAGAAAACTTAAAGTTTTATGAAGGGACAGCAGCAGGCTGGCAAACCTGAATAACAGCTGAATAACAGTCAAGAGATGGCAGTGCTTGGGTTTTCCCTTGCTTTGGTTCTTTGCTTGTGTTGTCTGAGGTTTGAAAAGTCCATAAGGGGCTCTCAGTCAGGTGAACCACTGTTTCCCTCATTGTTCTCGCTGGAGGCTGGTTCTTGCTGTGGCCTCTGTCCCTCTGGGCATGTTTGATTTTTCTCTGGTGTAATCCCCCATGCAACTTGGAGGTGCCATTTTGGGGAAGCCAGGTCCCTTTTCAGCTCTCCTCACAACCCTGAAGACAGTCAGTGGTGCGTGCCAGGGGGAAGGAGGGAGACGGGAATCAAGAGTCAATCATCAAAAAGTCCCAGGCGCAGTGGGGGAGCCTCTGGATTGCTTCATTTCCGTAAGGCAGCAGAGCTTGTTGCCTGTTTACACAGAGGGTTTACATAGTGCCCAGGCTCTGCTTTCATGCACCCTTTGGCCGACCCCTGGGTCCCTGCCCTATTGGGCTCTGTGCAGCAGGGCAGGGTTGGGGACACAAGTACGTTCCCAGCCACTGCTCCAGGGTTATCCAGCAGGGCAGGTGCCAGCAGATGTTAATTTTTGGATGCCCTGGCATGGCTGTGTTGCCTCCGAGGCCCCGCTCCCCAAGGCAGCAGCGCTGTGCTCTCAGTTCCCTCATGTGTGACCCAGCAGCCTGTATCATCTTACAGGGAGTGAATAGGAGACTGAAGGGCAGGCTGTGTGGTCACTGTTTTCAATATCCCTCCTGCTAGCCATTACATCATCCAGCTACTCTCTAAGAGGATTTTCAGCAGGCTTGGCTTCGTTATTAAAATAGTAATTAATTTTTTCCTCTTCACAAAACCCGAGGACCTTCAAATGGAGGCCTCAGGAGCGAGGGCAGCTTCCTTTTGAAAGTGGCCTTTCTGGAAGCCATAATCGGCTCTCCAACTTTACAGTACACATGTTCCCCAGTAAATGTGATTAAAGAGCCACACAAAAAACCCCTTGCAGAAAATTAATTCAGTTTCCAGAATAAAAAGTTTGATAAAGTTGTGCAATGCTCCAATGACAACACATAATAGAAGTGCAGAGTTTTATCCTCTTGAAGGATAAATGAGCGGCCAGAAAGG
The DNA here is from genome assembly GCA_008033365.1 of Pseudorectes ferrugineus. Taxonomy (NCBI): domain Eukaryota; kingdom Metazoa; phylum Chordata; class Aves; order Passeriformes; genus Pseudorectes; species Pseudorectes ferrugineus. Next base: position 10,777 of record QWTY01019068.1, on the reverse strand, counting down.
TCTGGTAGTTCCCAGAGTAAAAACATCTGCTACAGCTAATTCACTTTAGCTTTTGATTGTAAAATTCATTAGCCATATCAGGCAGCTGTAGTTTCAAACATGTTGCTAGGAAGTACAGTTTTATAGGCTGGGATGCCGTTTGTTCTCCCCAGCAGTGGCGAGGTAGCCTGAGTGCCCGGTGAAACGCAACCTCCTGCCACCCCAAAATAAGGGCTTGAGTAGCGGGGGAGAGGGGGAGGGAGGCTGGCCAGGAAGCGCAGGGCTGAACGCAAAGAGGTGCCAAGTGCCGTCAGGGCCACGGTGGCTGCTCCTCCACGTCACCAGAGCAGCAGCAGCTGAAGGCTCCAGCCTTCCTGCAGGACTGGGAAGGAGATGGCTTTGTGAATTAGAAAGTAAACATGGTGTGTATTGCAGTGCATTTCACTGCTCTCATCTATGGCACTTTTTAAAAAACCTTATTAAGCATACATTTGGAGGTACATGATATGGAAAAGTGTTTCCACATGCTTAGATGAAGAGCTAAATCCCAAGGGGATTTAAAAATACACACAGACACATGCATATATATATATGTGCATATGTCTGTGTTCTTCTGAAATTTAAAGTACCTATTTATTCCTATTCTTATAATGATTAATTTATATTATTAATACTCTTATTACTTATATTTATTTAAAGTAAGCAGGGAAAAAACAAGACAAAACTGCATTTTCTAGGTATTTTACTCTTCCAAGTAAATCCTGGTAGAAGATTATTTTAAACTGCTCTCTAAATCTGAAAATAAAGTTACAATAGTAAGTATGTCACTCCAGGCTTCTGACCAGCGTCCTGTAAGCCTTTTTGGTGCACACTGATCATAGTTCTTGTAACTCATGTGGAATATCCCCTGTTAGTTAGGTTCAGTTTAAGAAAGCAGCTAAACTGAAGTGGGAGTCAGGGACAGAGAAATTGTGTTTCTATGTCCATCAAAAAAATTATTCTAAGCTGGATGAACTTTGCAATTCCTCGAGGGATGGAAAAAATTGTTTTGAGTTTATTATGCCCCACAAGACTAGCAATGGCCAACAAGTGTTAGTTTTTGATGGGCAGAAAGATTTCCCAAACACCTGTGAAACCATCCCTGATGTTATTTCTGCAAAAATACTGTCCCTCAAGTAAAATGAACAAACTGACACCTGTGTACCCACTGCTCCATTTTCACAGGTCACAATGAATTATGCAGGCCTGCCACCTTAGAGACATAAGGGTGCAGGCACAGTCAGCTTGGTGATGGTAAATTCACTTTGATTAAAGCTGATTCCAGCACAACAATTTTTGTTAACTGAGAAGAATAGATGTTGATACTTTTCTCCATTGTAACATGACTATAGGGGAACTCTTCTAAATAATCTTTCTTTAAGCTTTCCTTCTCATCAAGTCATTATATTTTCTCATTATTGGAAATGCTCACAAATGATAAACAAGGGTCCAACAAGGACCAGTCTTTCCTATGGGAAGATGCTGATACTGGTGTAAATACACCATCCAGATGCACACCTTATAGTGGACAAGCCTAAAACTTTAACGCTGCCTCTTTCTTCCTGTCATATTGTACCTGCCTTTGATTTCTATAACATCACAGAAAAACTTCAAAGATGTCTAGATGACAGAGAGCTGCTCCCTCTAAATTTGTTTTATTCATGTGATTGGCAGTGTGTGCTCAAATGAACTGACAACTTCATCATCTCTCTCATAAACTGCAGGATGAATTAAAACTGAACCAGGGAGGCACTTTTATAGCTAATCTACATTGACATTTCTTCACTGATATCAATGAAGCCATAGCAATTAATATCTAGTGAGTGTATGCCCTAAGGTTAACAAAGCATCTCTTTTTTGGTTAATTTTGAAGCAAATAATTAAAAATGCAGGTTACTTACAGCCTTCTACTAAAATATTAGTTCTAAACAAGGACATTGGTGGCTTTCACATAAATATAGGTTTCTTTCTTTTTCTACTCTATCTGTCCAACCACACTTCGTCCTCCAAGACAAAGAAAGCAGAGCCATGCATGCATTTGGATAGGTTGGTGTGACACACTGTTTTATTGCAGTCTGCGTTCTCAGATGTACCCTGTGCACCACTCAAGCCACTCTTGGTGACTCTTTACACGATCATGAAGCAGATTGTCTGAGAAGATTTGCTATGGCACATGAAAGACAAGTGGCTGATGCCAGCATGGCATTACTAAGGACAAATCGCTCCTGATCAGTCCAGTGGCCTTCAGAAACGGAGTAAAAGTAATCGTCCCAGACATGAGCAGAAACTGGGAGAAGTCTTTCAGAGCAGCCCTGTAGAGAAGGACCTGGGGTTCTTGTGGATGAAAAGCTGGACATGAGCCAACAGTGTACACTTGCAGCCCAGAAATCCAGCTGCATCCTGGGT
>QWTY01019065.1:11067-30424 GCA_008033365.1 Pseudorectes ferrugineus | reverse complement strand
TTTTGTTTGGTTTGGTTTTTTTGAAAGGATATATTTGGTTTTTGTTAGAGAGAAAACTAATAAAACAGAAAACGGAAATTTTCTTGAACGGAAAGAAATATGAGTGGTTCTGGAATTTGTTTCTTTTTCATTTCAATGTAGAATATGTCAGAAAGACTTACAGTTAGGAAGTTGGCATGAAGCATAAAAAACTACTTGAGTGTACTAGTATTTAACTTTTGAATTAAGTATTTTTCATTAATCCAAAAATACGGTATATATATTTCAGCGTGGAGTTCAATCTTGATCCAGTTTACTTGCTGTGATAAAGCCTGCACTCCACTGAAGCCCAAAGAGATTCATAGAGAGCGGACGTTCACCATAGTATCATTTCTCAAAGATAAGTTATGCAGCAGTAAAGATGAGTTCATAAACTTTATTGTATTGCTTTAGTAGCAGTGCTTTAGGTTCTACTGGGAAGGCAAATTCAACACTAAGGCCTTCCCCAAGGTTTATTAAACTGTCCTAGAAGCTGCCAGTGGCATTTTTTTTTTTTTTCCTTTTTCAGACATTTTTCTAAGCTCAGTAGTGGGTGAGGGAAGAAGAGGATGGTCTTTTTTTCTTGGTCTTTGGTTAATCTTTCTGACTTTCTGCTTCCACTGGCATGCAGAAGAATCATACTATAAGAAGAAAATGATACTCTCTTTACTTGATTGACTCAAACACATACAGCTTTTTATAGGCTCGCCATTTTTCTTCAATAGCATGCATCTTTGTCATAGTTTAAAAATTATCTAGAAATAGTACAGTTACAGTTCTTAAAATTATGTGTGGCTATGAGCAATATGTACCATCCACATTTTCCATATGTTGAGACAATGTTCTAGTTCTTTGTGTATAGTAAAAAATTATAAAGGGTAAACAGTCAATTGAGTGGAACTTAATTGAATACTGAAAAAAATCGGGATCAAAGTACTTTACATTTGTATTCAGAAGAATTTTAGGAGAAAATATTTTTCAAGCCCTTATGTGGTAATCCTGAAATATTAGGTCTTTCTGGCCTTTGCAATCTGTACAAATGCAATGTTGGCACCAGATGATTTGTGTATGTTTATCTTTAATTGATTAATTTTTTCTTAAGAATTTCAGGAGATCTTTAAGCAACTCTCATTTTTGCTGTTTATCTCTGGGTCTCATTTTAAGTAGAATGTAGGAATATTGAACTATTGCTGATCTAGCTGATGTTGCAGTCTCTTCAGAGACATAGTTCAAACTGCAAGTTACAAGACGGAAAGATTCAAAGAAGGATAAGAGGGAGAGTTTATGTCTTCACTGCCTATGCAGGTATATCTTTTACAGCACAAGTGCAGTTTTCATGTGAAATCCAAGGCGCAGATTTTTATTTTTTTTTTTGGCCACAGTATCTCTGGGTGATTTGAGATCCAGGGAACTGCCTAGCTACATCATGGTAAGTGCAGCTTTGTCCCTGTGAAGGTGTTACAGAGAGAGAGTAAACAAAAGCTACTTCTCCTGTAGTAAAGAAGTCTCATTTTGGTAGTAAGACATAGCCAGGCAGAGAGCTGCTGCCTAGTCTTTGAGTCATTTTTTAACTTTCACTGCCTTTAGATAAATCCTAGGAGGTGAACATCAGGAAATCAAGAGCAATCTCAAGAATGCAAGCACAGTCGTGGCGAAAGGATCCAGATGTTTCACCTGTATGGGAGCAACAGTGTGGATCTTGAACCTCACGAATCCCTCTTCTGAGTCCTGTTTTCTAGAGCATGTGCTGATCAAGGGGGAAGCTGTCTGGAAACACCCATAGACAGCAGCCTGTCTGCTGTGCAGTTGTTCAACTGAGGATGCATCTTTTCTGTATCTACAAACATCTGTTGGTCAGCTTAGAGCACTGAGCAGTGAGCTGAAAGCAGCTGGGTGCTTCAGTGGAAATACAGCTCTGATGAGTGCTGGAAAATACATTACCTGAGATGAGACTAAGGGAAGCAAGCCATCCTCTGCGTATATTCTCACTTCAGCACCAAGCAGCTTTCTGACTTTTAGGGACTCAAATGTTTCATCTACATGAGCACCTCTTTATTGATGCTGCTCATTTTGATTGTCATAATAGAACAGAAAAAAGCAGGTGAAAACACAGTGCCAAATTCTCCAGGGCCTGAGTATCTGCGTACAACTGTTGTGTCTAGGCAAAGTTGGTATTTATAAGGGCTCTGGAGTGGTGAAGAAATGAGGCATGCTATGAGGGAGAAGATGTTTTAGGCCTTAAAGAGGGATTGATTTGTGGTTATTATTGCTGCCTTTGATCTGCCAACAGGGATCTGAAACTAATCCACCAGAGCAGCACAAGTCTGATATATAAAGCCAGATGGAGATGCCAGAATAGGTTATGCCTGCTGTCTTTGACGCTGCCTTATCATGAAGTGATAAAACAGGTAGTACAGAGCAAAGCAGACAAAGGATGGGAGCGTGTGCACTGCAGGAATGCTGCCAGCAGTGTGAAGTGACTGCCAGTTGTTAAAGCCACTGCAGGATCAATTAGCCATTTGCAGCATCATCCTGTCCTGGCGAGAGGCTGAGGCGTGCGGCCACACAGAGCACTTGGTGCCATACAGCCCTGCGCATCTCTGGGTGCTTCCATGCTAAATTGAGGGAGTAGAAAATGCAGAGTCCCTGTATTTCAAAAGTAATCCCACAAGTACATAGGGCCATAGAAGGAAAAAACAGTGTTTGCATAAGGACTTTTACTTCATACCCGTACCACACTTTTACCCCAGCTATGGAGTGTATTGAAGTGAATCTCATTCTAAAATGTGCTGTAAGCAGTGAATATGGTCTAGCTGCTGAGATGTCGGTGGGATTTTATCGCTTCTGGTTTCATTTTGTTTAGAAATTAGAGCAGTTTAGAGCTTAGTATAGCTATTAATTCTCTATAGATCTCATCATCATCTGAGTCAGCAAGCTTGTTGCATAAGAAGAGTTTTATATAGATGTTGGATCAATTGGCAGTAAGTTGTCAATAAATGTGTCTCCTAGACACTGCAATTGACTGGTTAATTAAGTGCATTCTCAGTGACAGAGAGCTGTTGACAAATCTTTTGTCACTTTGCTTTTCCCACTCCTTCATGTCTCATAAATCTGCTCCATATCGCAAGCTTGGGGAATGCTGGGACTCGAATCATAGAATCGCAAAGGTTGAAAAAGACCTTTGAGATCGAGTCCAACCATGAGCTAGCACTGCTAGTCTGCCACTAAACCATTCCTCTAAGCACCACATCCACATGTATTTTGAATACTTCCAGAGATGGTGATTCCACCACTTCCCTGGGTAGTCTCTTCCAATGCTTGACCACTGTTTCAGTGAAGAAATTTCTCCTAATATCCGATCTAATATCTTACCTTTCACAAGTAAGGGGATGCCTGTTTGCTACCTTGTCTGCACAGGCTGGGATTTGGAAAACATGTTAATAGCCTGTTGGTTGAGAAACCAGAAAGAAAGAACCAAGGACCATGTTCTCCCTCCCTGCAATGTGTTTTGCAACATGTTTCAAAGAAGATGCAAAGTAGGTGATCTGCAGTTTGTCCACCAAGACTGTAGCATTGTGTTTGGCTCCCTGTTGTTGCACTCTTTCTGCCTTTGTTGTTGCTGTGGCACTTAGACTGATTCAGTGCAAGTGTTTTCAACTCCATGTTCCTTTTCCTCTTGCCCAGAAGAAGGTGGAATCACTGGTTTATTTTACATCACGCTTGAAGGTTTCCGTGGGTGCCTTTTGCAAATATCTGATGAGTAAACTAGTTCTTGTCCTTTTCAGTAAAAGTTCCATATTTGTTCCTTCATCTCATGAGCATTTGTAAGCACCGACAATTTGGGATAAGTGCTGCCTACCTACGGCAAAAGGATGTTGAGCAAAACCAGATCAGTATGCATAATCCCACCTTCCTTGCAAGAGAAACTATTTTGGTCAATGCGTGCATTAAGAAGTCACAGAGTGACTCACTGGCCTTAGCTATTACTAGCACTTGATGAGAAAGCATAATTTTCACTCCACTGTTCACAGCCAGCCTAGAAGTTGTTTGTATGTTGTTGGACATAGTTTGGGGTTTGTAAGCCACACTGCAACTGCAGTTTGCCTTTTTGCTTGCATGGATAAGTGACCTTAAAGGCCAAACCTTGAACCCAATGAAATCAGAAGCAAAACTTGTATTGATTTTGTTGAAATCAAAATCAGGCTGACACTGTATTGCCATTTCATCTTGACAGACATTGGGGGAGAAGAAGGCCTTTCAAAAGGCTTTATGTTGTTCACACTGTGGGCCCTGAAAGACAGTGAAAGCAACTTGGGAAGTCGTGCGGATTGGATGACATCAGAACTTAACTGATGTCAGCATTACTGCTCTTTTCAAGCAGGTTGGTCAGCTTCTTGCTTTGCAAGAGGGAAGGAAGCCAGTGCAAAAATCTGCCATAGATTAGGGATGAGGCTTCACATAGTAAGTGAGACTTCTTATCTCACCCACCTCATCTAGCACTATGGAACACAAGTCTAGGAATAACACTGCTGTCAAGAGAACATGACTATATCACAGTTTGTTTCTGGTAGATGAAGGGAAGCCCAACCCTTTGCTCAAGGTGTTAATGGCATGAAAAAATACTATGTGATCTTCCTGTTGTTTTAGAGCCGCCTCCAACTGTGAGCAAGTTTGTTTTACTGAACAGACCTTTAAGAAAGAGGACAAACTAAAAAAGAAATTGTAAACATTCAAACAAATGTTAGTGTCTTGTGTTACTCAGGAGCTGGTTCAGTTTGCTGATTGCTCAGTTTCAGTGTGGTCTGAGTAATGAAGAGCTGACTAGTGAGCCTAATTTGGGGTAATTCCCTGAGTACTTTGAAGCATAGCAAAGCCAGAAAAACTCTAATGAAAAATAATGGAAAGGTAGCTGGGGGCTTAACTTATGATCTCTGCTCATTACAGTAAGCGACATTTTCATTGCAGTGTTGCCATAAAGATTATTGGCTGCCACATAGCATAGGTCCCTCATGAAAAGATTCTGGAACAGCTTTGTTGGCACAGTAAAAGCCATGGAAAATCACCAAAGATTTGCTTAAAACCCAGTAATTGTTTGCCAAATACTAAGGTTGTGATGCTTTGTTCAAAACTGGCTGGAAAATTAGGTGAATAGTCTGTATCATTTTATTATATGGTTTCCGAGTGACCATCTTTGGTCTGTTACAGGAAAGTTACATAACTGGAAAACCATTGTACTGATATTTTTTGCTTCCATATAGAACTACTTGGTCTTTGGCTTTCAATATTTCAGCATTTAAACATATATGATGACAATGATTTTGAAATTGGCTTTGAATCACCTTTTTTCTTTGCATGTTTGTTGATCTGTCAGAGCACAACTTACCAGGTCTCTGTAAGGTTGACATAATTGGCATGTTTGTGCCCATGTTGGCCAGGGAGTAGTCGAAAGGGCTGTGTTTGGGAACCGGAAAGACCTGCATTGGCCTGTTACACACGTTCAAAAACTCCATCCAAGAACAGCTTTTCTGGAAAGTGTATCCATCATGAGTTAAACAAAGCCAACTCAATGTGGCCGAGTGAAATTGGAATGTCTGAGATGTGTAGCACTTCAGATGTGGTCCTTTGTGTCAAAAAGTGACATTTTCATTGCAGTGTTGCCATGAAGTGAAATGAGTTTCCTCCATTCTTCATCTTCCTGGTAGTGCTTTTGAGCAGCTAAATCCAGTGTCCTGGAGGAACCAAGTTAATTCCTTCACTGATGGCAGTGGGCAACTGCTCCATATCCCTGTTCTGTTGTCCTGGCAGTAGCAAGACTCAGAACACGTATGTACACATGGCCAGCCATGGGCAGATTAGCATGATGGGAGGACAGATGGACACATAAACACAGAGAGGACAAACAACAGCCAGACTGCATTCCTCAATACATTTCCCTGCAATGCTCAGAGAAAACCCTATGTCAGGGATCCCTCTGATACCTGGCTCCCCAATCTTGATGTTTCAAATATCAGGCCCCCAGACCCAGTCTTACCAGCCTACACCCCTCAGTCTTTTGGGGGGCTGATCCTAGAGTCCCTTGGTCGCTCCAGTATCTGGGACTCAGTCCATCCTATTGACCAGCTGATCTGTCTTGAGCTTTGCTGATGGGACATGCATGCATGCTGCCAGAACAGAGGGCACACTCACACAGAAAACAGCTAGAAACAGGGTTTAGGCAGGACAAAGTAAAGGTGATTTGGCACAGAGTTCTGCCAAAGCAGTGTTCTGACCTCCTGCTTGCACACTATTGACCTAATTTATTTCCTGCCTCATCCTCTCTCCTTTTCCCTGCACTTGTTCTCTGCTGTCATCCTTGCTCACTCACTTCCACTCTGTCGGTCTGTCCCCATAACAACTCGTAAGTCCTGTATAATCCTTAAATACTCTTGTTCAATCCCAAGACTCTGTCTAAGCATCCCACAGTAAATCCTGTGCCCCCTTTACACAGTGGTCCCCAGAGCTCACACAACCTTCCAGAGTTTCTTGTGTTGGGTCACGTAAATGGGTTGTGTGACAGGACTGGGACTTATTCCTTTCCCTTTGAGGGTCTCAGAGGTGGTGATTCAGAGGGGTTGGTTTGGTTGAGTTCCCCACCTTGTCACTGTGTCCCTCATCACTGCTCAGTCCTTATGTTTATTTTAAGGAGCTGTTGGAGAGCTGGCCCTGCAGCCGGCTGGGATGGCAGAGGCGGACACCCTGGGAGAGGTGTGTGAGCCAGCCCAGCAGAGCAAGGGCAGCTGTATAAACTCTGTGTGTGGGGAATTGCAGTCTCCTGAATGTTCTCCATGCTACTGCCAGTGAAACTGGTCATCCTCAGTGTGCAGCAGAGCAGGCTCAGATTAACTCAGACACTTCAATTTTGCTTAAAAAAAAAAAGGAAAAGGAGACTCTCTGTATCAGTATTTCCCCAGAGTCCCTTCTATACATTTTATTGGTACGCTTCGTCTAGTTACTGGAAAAGAAATACATACCTGCCAGACATAGAATAACTTAAAGAAAGTTCCTTGGCTTGCACTTAGCTATTTTTGCCCTCTGTTTTCCTTTTTTAAAATGTTAATTAGGTACACAGCAAAGTGCATGTAATAAATCAATAATAAAGATTATGTAAGGGCATTTATCTGAGCAGCAGTGTAGCATTCAGAAAGGAAAGTGAGCACTGTTTTACTGAAGCCCAAAGGACTCCACGTGGACGACAACATTAAAATATCATAAGAATGAAGAATACTGTGCTCAGCTGTCTCCAGGAGGGTGTCTGTGCTGCGTGCCAGTGTGTTTTCTGTACCATATTTGCTGCCTGTCCAGGGTTAGTTTGAGATCAGGCAGGTGGCCTTGAGTGTTGTCTCAACATGGGTTGGGGAAATGGAGCAACTGTTGATTTATCTACTGCATGCTCACAAATTACAAACACATAAAGATAAGGGTTATGATGATACAGGTGACTTCAGTAAACAGAACACACTTCTTTCTCACTTGAGTAGTCTTTTTCCTTCTAGGTGGTGCATTTTTCTCTGCAGCTGCCTGTGCTGGCATCTTCCAAAGAAGCTGAGCATGCTCATGCAGTTTCTGTGGCTCCTGATTGCTTTTGATGAATTAGATGTAGGATGCCATTTGTTCTAGTGGATACCTCAGCCTTTGGAGTTTAAGCTGATGCCTGTATCTGGACTAAATTGTTTCTTCTGGTCCTAAGCAGGAAAGCACTATTTGATCTGTGAAAACAAGTAGGAAAATATTCCACTGCAATCTGTGGGAATTCTTACCCTTAAGGACTTAACTGGCCTATGCAGTTTTTTTGTGCCTGGGGTGGATTCAGGGTCTGGTCTGCACCTGTAGGCTGAGCAACTCATTGCACCATTCGAAATGGAGCACGAGAAGGGAGATCAGGCCTCCTGAATGTGCTTGAAGATCTGAGTCCCAGGTGAGAAATTCTTCAGAATTGAAATAGTCTTATAGGACTATCCACATGCAGAAACGAATTGTTCTCTCCCTGGTCCTCTCAGGCTGCTGTTTCATTATACTGGGCTAGCTGGGGGTTGTTTTATCAGCATAATAGATTCTCTAGATGAAATCTTAATTCCTGTTTGTCTCTGTTTTGAAAGAAATAAGCATAAGCATGCCCTGTCCTTTCCATCTTTGTGACAGTTCCATGGAGGCTCCCCTTGTGTGTCTCTCTGGATTTGTAGCTCAGCTGAACATTTTTAGTGCTGGGCTCCCTGGGTATCGAGATAGGTCTGACTTTCAGAAACTAGATGCTGGTGTTCCTTGTGCTTTCAAAATTGTGTCTGCCAAAAGCCACGCTTCTTGTAAGGTCTTTTAGGTTGGGTATGCAAAGTCATTAGCCAGCTTTGCAAATCTTGGCCTGTACATTTTCCTTTTAAAAAAATCTTTTTTTTTGCTAGGCTTCTATGAGCCTCCAGCTGTGCTTCCCTAACAAGCCTCACATTTAAAGTACTTGCTTCAAAAGGCTGCTAGCCTCAGAGCATTTAAGGAGAAGGCTTTCTTTTATTACTGTGTATTAATTAAAGAAATACCTAACACCTACTTGAAATTCCTTTATGAAAAAAAAAGCATTAGTTCCCCATAACATGCAAGATGGTGAGTTCAAAGAAGCAAGGATTAAATTAACCATTTTAAGAGCAGATGTGTCTGGCAGAATTACAATTATCCATCAATTGCCAGCCGTATAGGAGAGAAAGTGTTTGTAAATCATAGTTACCTCAGCTCAAATCTCCCCTCACTGACGTGTCAGGTCAGGGACCTCTGAGCTGAGGCCAGAGGTCCCTCTGGTAAGGGTCTGTCTCTGACAGTAACCTGTAGGGATAGAGGGTAGGAAATGTGGCACATAGAGGTTGAGTCTTTCTTTTCTTCAGGTATATAGAGCAGCAAATGTAAAGGGGATAGACTGGGGTAGAGGGGTCCAGCAGAAGGGAGCCCTGTGGAAAACCAAACAGTGAAGTGGCCAGTACAAGGCACATGGGATTTATTTTGGAGGGTGCACGTTCTACACGGACAGTGAGCTCCAGAAAGTTTTGGCAGAATACTTTTTTTTTGCTTGTTGAGATTTGGAGTGTTTTTAGACAGGAATTCTGAGTAAGTCAACTTTGGACTGCGTGACTCAGCAGTCTCTCTAATGTAAGGTAGCTAACAGCTTGTGAGAGTGCAGAGTGGGAACATAGAAGGAGTGGTTGGGTGGACTCCATGTAGCATTTTAAAATAGCTAAGCATGAGAGTCTGCGTGTCAGCTAGCTACCCACTGTCCGCTGTAGCTGGTGAAAATCTTTAACAGAGCAGTGCAGCTAAGCATCTCACAGCAGACACTTGTACTTGATCACCCAAAAAGCCCTTTACTCCACTAGCTTCATTAGCTAGATCTCCACTGACTGGGAGACATGGGCTTGGATACTTATCTCTCCCCCTGTGCTGAACCCTCTTTTTCTTATCTAATTTGGGCTCCAAAAAATGAAACTAGCTAAAAAAAAAAAAGAGCTAATCCAAGATGGGAAGAGATGATCAGTTCCCCTTCCCAGTGCCTGTGGGGTGAAGACCCAAAAAAGCATTTGAGGATAATAGGAATTTCTAGTGATGCAGAAGGTTTCTTTGAAAGGTGAAATGCAGGATTTAGGGAGAATTAAGGAGAGTGGTGACAGGCAAAGTCTTCAGGAACTTTGGGTTATGAAGATAATTGAGGCAGGTGGAAGGAACAGAAAAATAACACAGGTTGTTACACTTGGGAGTGTCTCGGAGCTGGGCTCTGGCGTGTGTAGATTTGGGGCAGTCTGACGTTAGGCATCCCAGAGTGTCGGTGGGCTATAGAGGAAGGCACGCTGTTAACAGACCTAAAAATAGTGGAGCAGTTTCACAGCACGTTGAGAGCTGCAGGGTCAGTGGCCCAGAGGCTCTTGCAGCACGTGGCACTGCCAGCACCTGCCCCCTTCATCCAGCCAGTGCTGCCTCCCTCGCGGAGTGGGAAGAGAGAGCTGCACAGACAGGGACAGGCCAAAGCTGAGGGGTTTTGAAGAAGCTTGCGAGAGCTTCAGATGATGAACATCGCTGACATTGCTGCCATCTGCTCTCGGAACACTTGAAAACAAAGGGCAAAAAATTAGCTGAATAAAATGAATCACTCGTGTCTGGTTTTCCTTTGTAAGGATCCTAAAGCTGCAGTTTGCCATTTGGGTGTAAGGAAAACACATACTGGTTTCACTTACCCATGCAGTGTTCCTCTTCAATGAGATCATCTGACTTACGTCACAAAGACTAAAAACATTATTGGTGAACTATCAACATAATAGGATACTTGCGTAGTAATTTTAACCTCCACTGTTTTCTCTCACTGGTACATGACTGACAAATTAAATTCAGTATCTGTACCTTTCCTGGGAGAGGGAATATGTGGTTTGAGGGGATGACATGTTAGCAGCTCCCCCATAGAAAAGGTCAGTCCCAGTCACTCAGAGGGGATAGCAGAGCAGCAATTAGCTACTCAAAAACTGCTGTGGCAAAAGCACCTTGCAGTAAGTGTATGTGAACTGTAACTAAGGCAGGGTAGCCAGCATGTGTATCAGTCATGCAAGCACTTCTTTCAGCTGTGGGTTTCTAGTGATACCACCACTGATTCAGCCTTTCCCCTCTCCAACTTCATCACCTGGGGCTTCGTACTGTCCTGTTGAGGTCACTGTGAATATCAACTTTTGAGGCTTCATCTGAGTACTAAATATCTGCCTGACCTTGAGCTTCAGCTTTTGAAAAATTGAGCAGAGCTGGAATGTTTCACCTTTGTTTCCCTAATTACAGTACATAGCTGGAGGTAGCATCTCTCCAGGACCATATTTAACTGTGTGGTCCTTTTTAGACTGCATACTCACCCTGTAGGTCTGTTACAGACATGAAGTGAGACCAGTGTGTTTCTCATGGCTCAGTCTTGAAATCCTCTTTCAAAATGCTTAAACTCAAAAAAAATCAATGTGTGCATCAAACATTTTGCACTAGCTTGCGCAAGTTCTCTCTTATCTCTGGGAGCATGTAGCCCTTGGCTAGTGAGCATTTTGTTGTACAGGAGAGAAAAATTGGAGGCAGTTGCACTGAATTTGTTTCTGAAAGTGAATCTTTTGACCTTTATGAATTTAAGAATTTTAACTGTGGTTCTGTTTTTAAATTCAGAGATTTTGGTAGCAAGACTGTATGCTTTCAAGTTACAAGGTTCCATGCCTGATCTTATGCTGTAAATTGCAACATTTAGCAATTTGTGGTTTAATTTAGAAGGATCACCTACTTTCCTAAATGCTTAAGTAATGTGGCATGCTGTGGTTATTGATTCTCTCTGAATTTATTACAAGAAAGCTGTATTCACTCTCTCCTCTTGGGAATGCCTCTCCTGAACTGCATGCTTGCTAGTGACAGCTTAGACCCCTGATACATAACCAGAGACCTTGCCTAATATCCTTGCAACTACTTAGGGAATTTTTATTAAGTAAAAGCATCATTAAAGTAGACAGAATGATGAAGTTTAATGAGCATCTTTCTCACTTGATGTTTAGTTTTGCTGCTGCAGCAGCCATGCTGCTGTCGTTTGTTACTTCCAGTGGGGCAGGTGGAAAACGCAGGAAGATTTTGTTTGTGTTTACATTTGCATACAAAGAAACATTTTTATTCATGCAAGATACTTTAAAAAATATATCCAAGGAAAGAAAGCTACTCAGAGTCTCTGTCTGAAGGCTTTCTGCACTTTCAGTCTTGCATGTAATCTCCCCTTTAATTTTAATGTAACAAGAAGTCTGCCTGCAGTACTGCAGCTAAGTCTACAAAGGTTCTGCAGTTCATGAGCTGTGGTTATAGTAAGCAGCTTCTGACTGTTACTGCAAACTGCAAACATCTCAAATATTTGTTTGCACTCCAGATTTTGTCCTTCAGCGGAGGTTTCAGCCTTCAAGCTGTGCGTAGTGTCCTGCTCAGAGCTGTACCAGCCCTGTGAACAGGTGACGTTTCAAAATATCAAGTGGGAAGGCACTGCCATGAATGTGTTATCAGCACTTATCTCACAAATCTGCCTTGAAACCGTAGCCACAGTCTGCGTCAAAATTCTTTTGTGTGTTTATGGAGACAGTCTGCCTTGGCTGAGGGTCTAGTCATGCAAACAGCTATGTCAAGGTGCCGTCCTCTAGCGCATCACCATCCGTCAGCTGAGCAGCAGAACTGTCTGTGTGCATGTCTTCAGCTGACCTCTGCTGCCCAGGATGATGTGCAAGTGTCTCTGCCTAACACATCTGACTCTGTGTTCGTGCAGAGCAAGAGCATGTACATCGTTTGTACAGCTTGGCTACAGCTGTTTCTGTGGCCATGTCTTTCCAGTAAGTACTGAAATTATTAAAGACTTTATGCAAACTTCACATCCATTAAAACTAAAGGGTTATAGGTTCTTGTGGAATTCAGATAGTTGCTTCTCTCGATAGTTGCCAATAATCTCCATTGGTGGTTTTATTTTGGCTTTTTCTTTCCCTTTGGCTTTTTTCTCCCTTGGAGCTATAAAAGTGGTGTCTGTTATTGTACTGGAGGTTCATTGAAAATTTTGAATTCTCTTTTCCCTGCTGTAACAGAAGGCAAATTCTGTCCCAGAGGCATTATCAGAATCATTATTGTATTTAAGTGTTGTTGTGACACCGTATGTCTCCTCATATTTGATGTACGCAAACAGAAGAGAGAGACCCTGTGTGTGAATGCTTGTGTAATCTAAATATGTCTGATCCTTGCTCTTTGACTAGCAGACTACGTGATAGATTGTAAAGCACTCTTTTTCAGTTGGGATAGCAATGTGCATTGAAACTTCCTCTCATTTTGCCAAGGAAACTTAGGTAGATATATTTGATTTTCTTATTTCAAACCCAGTAATTACTTTGCTGGATGAAACTTTGGTGCTGATGCTGATAGAAGTGGTTGGACATGAAAATAGGTAAAAAGAATGTGAAAGTGCTGTAGATGCCTTCAACTCGTGCATCTGTTACTACTAATGTAGTATTTGCATGGGGCGAAGGGAGTTGCTGGAGCACCAATAGCACTGAATATTGTAAGGAGCAAATATCAAAAAAATACCAAAAGTACCTACAGGTCAGTTGGTATTTTTACTGTTTAATGCACGTAGTAATGGCTGCTGGACCTCTTTTCGCAGTCAAAAGGCATTGCCCAAGTAGACTTTACCAGAACTCTGAAGTTCATTCAAAATTGTCATTATTCAGGTTTTCTGCATTTCAAAAGCATCTGTGTAGTCAGTAGAATTCCCACCACACCCTTTTGCTTTGGGAAGTTCACTAATCTGAGCTCTACCAGTCCACAAACTTGAACATTTGCCCTGAGAAAGGAGGAAATGAGAGGCAGAATGAATGCCAAAAGGATCACCTGAGAGGGAAACTTACGTAAAGTTTCCTGAGTAAAGAGGGGGAGCCTAAACCAACTTGAGCAAAAGGCGGGTATGTAACACTTGAGAACCACTAAAGCTGTTTCAGTCCTCTTTGGGTTGGCACTAACAGGGCAAAGGAGATGTGGGGCAGCAGGATGTGGAACACAGGACAGTGACAGGGGACTTCTGTTCCTATCCATGAAGGATTTTTGTGCTCAGATACAGTGGATCACTGGATTCTCTGTTAATTCAGTGCCTAAAGTCCCAAATGGGGACTTTAAAAGAGCCAAAAAACAGCTTGAATGTTAATTTTGTATTTACCTAACTAGTGCTAACTTCTAAGAGTTACAAAATTACTGCTGACAGTGGTTCAAATGCTGCACTGCATATCATTGAGAACAAGATGCTGCTTTTTCCCTGACTTTTTCTATCCTGGGTCAGTTTCTGATAGGACAACTTCCTTGAATGTCACTTCTGTGTTCTTCTACAGTGATAGCTCTTCCTAATACTGAACCATCTCCTTCCATAAACTCCCTCCCTTGACTCGCTTAACACCTTCCAAAACAGGACAGTTATTTAGGATGTGTATTTGATTAATACACATACTGTGTACTTGGATAAAATACAGCCTTGTGCTGCTGGAGTTCTATCTCTTATGAAATAAAAGAAAAATATGCATATTGTAGCTCACACGAAGCATGCAGTTATCACAGAGGGTCAGGGCTCTCTGCATTCATCAGGAAATGGCAGCTGATCCCTTGCTGACAGTAGGTGATGGCACACATAAAATTTCAGTAAGGTGAAGTAATGCCATAGTTTACAGTTGTATTTTCCTTGAGCAAGGCTGTTTTGGCTACAGTACACCTTGACAGCAGCCTGCTTAGCAGCATGATGTAAAACTTCAGCTGCTGAAAAGGTGAAAGCGAGCACTGCCTCTCCACCCCACCCTACAAGAAGCTCTAATCCCGTTCCACAGTCCAGGAACCCCAGAGTTAAAGTATCTTCCAGATACAGCAACATAAAGCTCAGAGCAGGTGGTAGCTTTTAACCTTCTGACATAGAATTAGAATAGTAAATAGAATAGAGTCACAGAATCACAAAGGTTGGAAAAGACCTCCAAGATCACGTGTAACGGTGACTTGGGAAAACAAACATCATCACTCCAAACATCCCCCCTTCCTTCTTCCCCCAGCTTTGTATGGTGAGCAGGATGTGGTATGGTCTGGGATATGCCTTGGGTTAGTTGGGGTCAGCTGTCCTGGCTGCATCTCTTCCCAACAACCTGTGCACTCCCAGCCCTCTCACTGGTGGGGTGAGGAGCAGAAAAGGCCTTGTCTCTGTGCAAGCCCCACTCAGCAATAACTAAAATATCCCTGCATTATCAGCACTTTTTTCAGTGAAAATCCAAACCACAGCCCCATAGCAGCCACTGTGAAGAAAATTACCCCAACCAAAACCCAGAAAGTGCATCTTAAAAAAGCACTTTATGTCAGTAAGGGAAGTTAAGTTTGAGCTGTGTTTATTTTGGGTAGGTTTTTAATTTAGTTTAATCAGGATTACTCATAAATTATCTATTAATTACTGTGTGATATTTAGCAAGATCCTCTCAGCCATGTAGTCCATTTAGCTTCACAGTGAATGCTAGCCGTCTTAATTGTAGGATACTTTGTCAACATTTAATCAGTGGTACTTACTAATGTGGCATTGATGTGTTGGTAGCTGTCCCAGTGCTATCAATCATGTGTGAGCAGCAAAGGCGGCTGTGACACCATTGCTCTCTGTCACATTATCAAGCCCTTGGGTTTTCTGGTTAGGGATGGTGCTCACTTTGCTCTAAGCAGGCATTCTATCTCTCCAGTTCAACCCAATTTTTGTCATTGTCTACTTGAATACACATCCTTGCAGCCTTCCGAGCCTTAATCCCATAACTGCAGAATGAAGGTTGCTAGTTTCTGAAGGCAAAACTGATTGCTCCTTCACTGCTCCAAAGGCCTGCTCTTCTCTGATGTTACTCCCCTGAAAAGTCACGAAAAACCAAATGTTAATGACTGCAGCTTGAGATCTAATAGAAAATTCAGTGTGTTGAGACAAAATAAAGACCTTTTTTTTTTTATTTCTAGTAACTAGATGCTTTGTTTAATGTGCTGCAGAGTAAAAGTCTGTGTTTAATAGTTGTATCACAATTTTTTTTCTCCTTTCCTTACAGTCTTTATGGCAGACACATGCAGGCGAACCCTGAACCTCCAAAGAAGAATAATGACAAGTCAAAGAAGATCAGCCGTAAACCTCTGGCAGCCAAGAACAAATAAGTGCCTGGTTTCTGCCTCTGTTTTTACATCTTTTACATTGCTTTTGCTTGTGCCTATAATATTTTTACACATCTCCTGTTACGTATGAGAAAGCAGGGATTAGAATTAAATGCAATTTACTATGTATAATGCCTTAGAAGATACTGCTAGAGGGAAACAAAATTACATATGATCCTAATTATGGTCACATTTATGTAGCCATTTAATACATTACTGTCAAACATATTTCAGCTTTTCTATTTATATGTATATTAATGTCCTCTCTTCACGTGTGTCACATCCTGTTAATATCAGGGACTTTGCACTTATACTATATGATATTAAATTTCATATGATATTCCAAGTGATTTTAATAAAGCTCTTCATTTGTATTGTTGTTTAGTTTCTTCAGTAGGACTTCTGAATAGGAAATTCCTTGAGGAACATATGTGTCCAGTTTTCTGTAATGTGTTGATTTCTTCTGTAGGAATGTGGTAGCATTTTATCTGATACAAGTTAGTTAAAATGCAAAGCATTCTGTTCAAGGAGTGAAAAATTTTAATCAGTTTCTTTTTCTTTTTTTATGTTGCTGTGTACTGCTCTTTTTGCCTTGAAGGTTATTTTGAAATCAAGGAGTAGGGAAGGGGAGAGAGGAAAGAAAAAAAAATTGTCTTTGTAGAGAGCTGCCAATTGCCAGACTCAGTTTGGGGAAGAGAACTTTGTCATTTGAAGAAACTGGTACTTCTGCCAATTTTTCAAGTGATTTTTTTTCTTTAGGCAGAAAACCCAAATAATGTGTTTAATCTCTGCTGAAAGTGCTTGTATTGAAGAGCTATTCCAAATGGCTTTTGAAAATGCCACAGGTTCTATATTTATCTATACAAAGCTGGCACCACAACCAAGCTCAGAAGCCGCAAATGGTTTAACGGCTCAAATAGTTTCAGGTTTTACCAATGGGGAAGAAAAACCTGAAATCTACAGACAGTGTTTCCCAAACAATTTTATTCTTAGGAGAGCAAAAGCTAACAAGGGAAGTCAAGGAACAGGAACAGATATTCATACCTGGATCGCTTGTGTCAAGACCTTCCTGCCCTTGGTTTCCAATTTAATGAATTTCGTACCCGAGCAACCCATTGCCGAGTGACGGCTGCCATCCCATCCGGACAGCAAGCTGGGAAGCGTGCCCAGACTGCCGAGACAGGCTTGTTGTGTTCAGTGGGAAAAGAAAAGGTTTTAAATATCTCATGCTAGAAGTGATGCCTTCTGCAAAAACCATTTTGTATCTGAAGGTTCTGTTATCAGCACCAGCCTCTCAAGCGCATTTAGGATTACCCCAGCATTTAAGTAACATGGTTGCCTTAGTCTGGGAATAAATGTATTGACATATATTTTGCAACAGATTTTTTTGAATTGGCAAGCAGGGCTAGGAAGTTGGCATCAAGCTTTAGACACACTTTAAGTGGTCTTCAGTACTTCAGAAGAATGAGGCAGTCTTGGTAGGCAGATGGAGAACAGTAAAAATGGTAGACTTGTCAGGAACAGTCAATTCTATCTGTTGCAAGCTCTGCAGAGGATTTTCCAGACCTCTTAAGTGATCTGCCTAGGGAACAGGTCCAACTGAAACAGGCCCATGAAGGTGCTAGGTTGGATGCATGTTAAGAATTCACAGCAAAAACTGTGCCCCATCTGGAATGCAACACAATTAAATGTGGTGTAGGCATTAACACATGAGGGGGCCTAATGGCAGTAATAATCATGCTACAAAAAGTCCTGAAGAAATGTCAATGAAATGTCAGAAGATCCCCAAACTACTATTGCAAATTCTTTTTGGAACAAAATAAATAGCAAGGGCTCATCTCTCAGGAAGAGGTGAAGAGGCTCTGGAAACTTCCCCAGCCCTTGAGGGTGGCACTTCCTCAGGGCTGCGCCACTGCTCTCCTGACAGGTGCCTGCAGCCGTGGCCAGATACCTGCTTTGAGACTTGGAGACGTTCTACATACACTCACTTCCAGCTGAACTGGATTCACCAGTCTTCCAAAATCTCCCTGGGTACGCAAAGACATGGCTTTCTGTGAGTGGGGTGGCAATACAGCTTTCCTTTGGTTTGAACAGAAATGCAGCCAGAGCTGAAGGCTCAGGTGGTGTCTGAGGCTGTGTCCATCACCTGCTCTGTGTCCTGGGGTTTAGACAACAAGAAGTTGCTACAGGGCTACAAGTGTTTCAAAGCATGGAGTAGTGTCTCTAATGTAAAATCAAAAGCTTGTTGGGGAAGGCCTGATGATGTTATTGGTGGGAAGCTACAGCACTGCTTTAAAATAAGCTTATGGTTTTCAAGCATTAGTCAGACTTTCATTAACTGCAGTTGCAAATTTTGAAGGTGTTGAAAGAGTCATGCAAGCTCTCCTCTGCAGGATTGCAAAGTATTGATTGGAGCATTCCTGTGTGCTCATAGCAAAAAAATCCACCCAACCTTCCCACTTCTTCCCTCATGAAGGAGGAAGAAACACAGTTTTGACAAGCAAAAGCAGGAATGAAGGGCCTGGGGAAGAGTAAGTGAAAGGCATAAAGATGAGAAGGATAAAAGAAATCCTAAAGGGAGAAGTATTATACTGAAGATGGTGGGAGATGGGGGGGAAAAAGAAGTTTCTTGAAAAGAAAGATGAAAAAATAAGATAATGATCTCAGAAGATGATGAAAAACTGAAATGCATAAAGCTTTACAAACAGAAAACAAAATGGGTTGTAAAGAAATGCTCTTCAGAGGTGCAGGGCAGAATAAAAGACAAGGGAAAGAAAAGCAAACTATCTGGGATGTAATGTGCTACGGTTTTAGTGTTTCTAAAAATGTACCAGCTTCTTAGAGCAAACTACACAACAGTTTTAATGTGACTGTGATGATTTTATGTATCTGTTCTCTAAGGTCATCACTTTTTTAATATTTAAAAACAATGTTATATTTTACTGGGTCACATTTATTTCCCCACTGTACTTCAGGGAAAGGAGTTGCTGTATCTTATTGTGTGAAGCACCTAATGAGCAGTGCAGCTCATGATGGTCCCCATGGTTATTCCTCCAGAGGATCCATCAAACTGAGGCCCCTTCCAAAGAGCCCTTGGTTGCTGCACCTAGGTCAGCACTTGTGTTGTGCGAGCTGGAGCACCAAGCTCTGGAAAGGCTGCTCTTTGCTCCACTGATCAGTATTGTTTCACTGGCCTAGTTGAAAATGAGATCCCTGATCTCAGGTTGCCTTGAAGAGGGCCTTTTTGCCATCCATTCATTCATTCATTCATTCAGGGTCACTTGTTCAGGTTGCCTCTTAGGGCCACCCTCTCATACAGCCAACAGCATTCCACTTCAAGGGGGGAACATTATTCCTGTGAAGAGAAAATTTGCTTTTTTAAAGCTTTCCTGTACCTGGGAGCTCTTTGAAAACAGTTATGCTGGTAATTCTCTTTTTGATTTTGCATACAGTGAACTGGAAAGAATATGGTGATTTTTTTGCATACTGTACACCTTGACAGAGGAAACCTTTTAAAATTACCATAAGCCTGACGCGCTGTGCGAAGAGTGGCCTGGGGAACTAATGTTCCTTGCTAAGCATAGGGCAAAGTGAAGCCAGAAAACCT
>QWTY01019064.1:682-10986 GCA_008033365.1 Pseudorectes ferrugineus | reverse complement strand
CAGGAGGCAATGGGCACACACTGAAACACAGGAGGTTCCCTCAACATTGGGAAACACTTTTTCACTGTGAAGGTGACTGACTACTGGCACAGGTTGCCCACAGAGGTTGAAGAAACTTCATCCTTAGAGATACTCAAAAGCCATCTGGACAGGGTCCTGTGCAACCAGGTGGCCCTGCTTGGGAAGGGGAGTTGGACTAGATGGGCTCCAAAGGTCCCTGCCAACCTCAATCCTTCTGTGTTTCTGTCTCAGGCTGGAAATGAATTGACTTCTACCCCCAGAGGAATGAATGGCTTCTTACACAGAAGACCAGAGGACTAAATTAAGCTAATTTTAAGAGTGAGCTTGGTTGGGTTAGGTGACGTATAGCAGGGAATCTTTCCTGCTGACCCTACCAGACACGTGCCACCATACAGTCTTTAAACATCATGGTGATGATAATAGTTTATGGTAGTGGAAAGGGAAGGGAAAGAAAACAGTTTTGTACTGTTAAAAAGTAAAATCACAAGGTCCCAAAGGAACTGACATCACCTATTTGTGGTTAACATAACTATTAAGTTATGAAAAGGGATTGATGTTAAATTAATAGAGATTTTCCCTTTTTTATCTTTCCATTTTCTACTATCTATTACTAGAAATCAGATGCTTTGCCTAAGAAAAAATAAACTGCCACAGCTGGTTTCTAAAGTTATTTACAATTTAAATCAGTAGGCAGGCCCCAGTGAACAGAAGGAAAGGACAACCCTGCCATTATTCCCCCTACCCAGAAAGCTCTCGCCCCTCTTCATTTTTATGATTAGGAATGTCTGGTATGCAAGCATCTCTCCAGCACATCCATGCAGTTCTCTTGTGACTGCAAGTCCCAAATTGAGATTAAGGGCACTTGTGAGCAGGGAGTTGGCTCAGAAACACTGTCCAGAGCATCACTAATTATTATGCATTTGCTAAGTGCAGGTGTGTGCCTTTCCACAGGTAGGAAAAGTGAATCTCCAGCCTCTAAGTGTCTTCAGTTAGCAAACAGATACTACATGCAGTCTGTCAAACACACAGCAGTACTCAGACTCTGTCTTCAGAGGTGAGCTTTATGCTCACTAGGGATGAGTGGGAAAGCTGTAAATATAAACAGCCTGATTAGTGGCAGCAGCC
The DNA here is from genome assembly GCA_008033365.1 of Pseudorectes ferrugineus. Taxonomy (NCBI): domain Eukaryota; kingdom Metazoa; phylum Chordata; class Aves; order Passeriformes; genus Pseudorectes; species Pseudorectes ferrugineus. The sequence continues at coordinate 9,840 of QWTY01019064.1, read as the reverse complement.
TCTTGGAACAAAAGAGCAGCATTCCTGTTAACCCTTCTGCATTTAGTCACAGTCCCCTTGTTGGTTTACTTTCTGCTTTGAGAGAGAAGCTGAACTTTGCTGGCTACCATGGGAGAGACTTGGAACTGGGGCCCTGCCCCTGGGAGGAAGAGGAGGGTGGGGAGGGAGGAGTACATCTACTAAGCTTGCTTACTAAGTAAGCTCAGCTATTAACCATGCTGGCCAAGCCAAAATTTCTCCTTACGCAATTACTTTTCAGCGATGCCTGCAAATAAGCACTGTAGCCAAATGTGTTATCTTTCCAAAGTGTAGAGAAGGAAAGAAGCTCTTGCTTGAAAGAGATTAGAAAGGAGAACAGTACACACTGGCATGTCAGCAAGTAAGGAAGCTGAGTGAGGCAAAGCCTTGAGAGAGGAGGTGGAATTGTGTTTGTTAAAACAGATGGAAGTCAGCTCAGCACAGATCTTGGATCTGTCTGCTGTCTATTGAAGTCATCAGGAAGATTTCACATTAAGTTGAGCAGGTTTCATCAGTTCCTGTTGAAGGTAGAAACAAGTGCTGAAGGTGCTAATTAAGGTGCATAATAAGACTCATGATCTTTTATTTAGAAAACAAAACACCCCATCACTTCTCCTCCCAGTTCTCTCCAGTGTGTAGAAAACATGCCAAATATAACAATCTCATAACTACCACCACCACCAAAATTATCAGCAACAGATCATACTCTCATTTTTCTATTAAAGACTGTCAAAGAGTGCAACCACTGGGTATCCTTTGTTGTCATGTCACTTCAAGTTTTATCCTCTGACATGTGGCAAAAGGCTTGCTCTTTGCAGGTAAAAAAAAATAAATTGAGGAACAGATGGCCTATGGAAGCTTCCAAGCTTCTTGCAGTTTGTCTACACCAGCATTTGATATGAAAACTCAGACCAGTTATAGCAGTCATCCACAAAATCCTATACAGGGTCCTGGTCACTGGGACCAGCCTGCTGCTATCGCAGAGGACTGAAAAAAACCCCAACAAATCAGTGACTTGTAAGTTAGTGATTTCTGATTTAATTTTTCCCACAGTCACTTTTACAAATGGAGCTGCACAGGAGGAGCTGGGGTAGGAGGATTCCTAAAACTGTTAGTCCACACACAGTTTAAATTGTACAGTCCTTCACCCTCTTCTCTCCTGCAATAAAGCTTGCATTGCCTGTCTGCCAAAGGCATTCCCTGAATGACTTAAGTCCTTTCCCACCATTCATATTGTGATCTGAGGTTTCCTCCCTTTAATCTGACAGCAAAGATGAAAGGCTGTTTTAGAAAAGAAACACAGCAAAACCAAAACATGGACAGAACCTCTGGGGGAATTAGCCTTTCTTCTGAAATCAAAGTGGTGAGGACACACATATACACCACAGTTTGATTGAACAACAGCTAATGAGAAATACAGTTCTGAAACGGACTAAACCAGCTGGGAAGAATGGGTAAGGGTTGTGCAAGTCACAAATAGGAACAATGTGATTGAAATTCAGAAATCAAAAATTTAGCCTTATCATCAAGGACACTGACTTGAGGTTTAAGTCAAGTCAAGCAAAAAGGTGAAAGTCCATTGCTTGATATAGATGTCTGATAATAATTCTCATGTGGCTTTTATTTCTCCAGTGAAAGAGATACACGAAAGACAAGATTTACTGCTGCCTTCAAGGTATACTTTTTTAAGTGTCTCGTTTGGGTTTTTTTTTAATCTCAGTAACACTGACACAGTGGAAATATGTGAAATATAGTATCAGCTGCATCTTAATGATAACACCATCCAAGTACTGAACAGCTTTATGAACATCACAAATTAAATTACAAAAAGCTCTAATGCTGGGTCTGGGGTAATTTCAATTTCACTTTGCCATACTAGGGAAGAAACGATGCACTTTTCACTTGGTCTTTAAAAGGCAGCCATCCTTCTTGCAAAATTAAACTCACAGTGGCTAACTACCCTGCAGCCTTAGAAATCCTTTCACACAGTTGTCTTGGGACTAGAACCTACAGTGTCATCTCTACTGCAGTGTAAATACCACTACTTTTCTAACCTGCCGGCTAAGACTAAAAGCCTCCTCTGTAGGATCTGCAAGACATGTTCAGGTATAAGGTCTCCACTGAAGCCGGTCCAGAGTGGGTCTTGCCCCAGCTCGCTGGTTACTGAGCAACTGCACATGCCAAAAGGGATCAGATCCACTCAGTCTAAAGGACTGTTAGGAACTAAGCAAGGGTTCTTCAGTATGTTGTGAAAGAATAAATAAGAAAAGCTAAACTATCACAATAAATTTCTTTCACAAAAGATTTCTGATGTTGAAAGTCATAATTGCTTATAATATATTCTAAACATGTACAGGACTTTCAGCACATAAAACCCCAAAGTAGCATTCCCAGAAATTGTCATCGTAAAGTCTGCTGCAAAGACTTCTCCAGGGCAAACTTCTCCACTAGCCTGAATCTCCCTGACTTCAAGCCCAGTCCTGCAGCATTTATTTATGTGGACAATTCCATTTGCAGTACTCATGACTGCACAGATAAACTATACATGACAGAGCAAGCCTCAACTCAAACAAGTCAGTTCAAGTAATATTAGGAATAGAAAAAGACTAATACACGTATTTTAAATACTTCTGGCTCCATAATATCATGCTGCAAGTTGAGGGGAAGTTGGCAGAGAACTCACTGAAGAGCCCTATTTCCTACCTAATTAAGGACAATGACAGATAAGGGAGCCAGGCACATCCTTTTCATATTAAAGTGATTATATATATTTTAATACTTAATCTGTCTGACTCTTTTTGATAGATTTTTTATAAAGCATATTTTAATGACATTTTATTTCTTCTCATGGTAGTGGCTTAGTCTGTCATAGTAGAAGACACAATTGTTCTTTGTTTCTTACTTTTAGTACAGGTCAGTAGTTACTAAATACTGGTTAATACTGGTTAAATTCCATAGCCATATTATTAATGAAATCATGCTAGGTGAGCATCAAACGGGTTTTACCTTTCATCTATTTATATTTGGAAAAATTCCCAAAAAGAGTTACCTCCTGTGATTATGTAGGTGCATAGTTCTTTCAAGATCATTTTCTTTGTACTAGAAGTTTTAAAAACAAGCTGTGATAAAGATAATTTTATCAGGTTTTTTTGGTTGGTTGGTTTTCTTAGTATCTTCAGAGTTTTCTCAAAGTAAATTCTTTCTTTTTCCCAGCTATAATTGTATATCTCTAATCCTATGTCTTGCTTAAAATTGCCTAGCTTTTATTCATTACAATGCACATAACGATATTTAAAGTATTTAAAATGTTTTATGGAATCTTGTGACAAGCAATAGTTTCCTGATTTAAAAAACAATATATTCCATGAAAGCAGGATTTGTTCTCTCACCTCAACTCTCTGCCCATACAGAGCTCACCTGCGAACAAAGAATAAAAATTGCCTACATTAAGAGGGATTTTTAGAAAAATGCTACATATGTATTTATTCAATTACCACGAGCATACTTATCTAAAATGCCTAGTTTGCTCCAAATCTTTATTTCCCCACAGAATTTTACACAAACTAACAGATAATAAATGCTAAAAGTAACATATAGCTCTCCTAAGGATAGCCATCTGAAAAGTGTCTAATTGTAGCTGGAAAATCTGTTCAAATGCAGGTTATTATTCCTCTGCCAGAGGTAAATACTAATCAAAAGGCAACAGCCCTTATCATCTTGTCCATTTTCCAGGCTGAAATGCTTCACCTCTTAAGAATGCATTCCCTTTACTGGAATGATGGGTGTGCTCTGTGCTCTGACTTGGTGGAGTTCACCCTCTGCTTAAGCCACAGACACCTTCCGTTAATTTTTTCTCCTTTTCAGAGTTGATCTCCTCTCCTCCTTTCTATCCTCAATGTGAAATTTGAGCACTTCAGAACTGAAACCACACACTTTTGTGGAGCACACTGGAAGCAATTATCTAGGAGTACATTGCGGTTTGGAAAAGTATTAATTTCCATGCTTTGTAGGAAACACCAAAGGAATTAGTAACAAGAAGATCATCAGTATAGTGTCAAAACTTCTTCCAAAATCAGGAAGGCACCTCCCACACAAGAGGGTGATTAAACACAGACTCTCCCTGCTTTATTCAGGTAACCTTGTAACGGGAACTCTGAGATCTAGCCTGAAGTCTGCCAAAGGCTTCCCTTGATTCTCAGCTCTCTTGTCTGCAGCTGCAGGGCCAAGACATTTGTACTGCGTTTGCCTCACAGAGAGGTTGGAGCGCCAAGTTCAGGAATATCTGTAAATCTCTTGGAAAGCAGTAGTGAGAAAAAGGTGTAAGTGCAATGCATCATCTGCTCCCTGAGAACCTCTCCAGTATTAGAGAGCTTTGAAGCTGCCCAGGAGAGTCAGACATGTTACACGAAGGAGGCACTTTAGAGAAATCCTGGATGTTTATGCAACAGTATCAAATAGGCGCTTGCTGTTCTCCGAACGATCTGTCAGTTCTCCTGAGAAGCCTGAATGAAGAGTGAGGTTTAGAACTCACTTGAAAAATATGTGTATTTTTGCTTTACTCCTGTGGAGGCAAGCTGTGACTCACAGGTGACATGTAAACTGTAAAACGAGCCTCTGAGAAGAATCAGGGAAAAAAACCCCAAACGCTGAAGAGAAAGAAAACAAATTCCTCCTCTGCAGGGTGAAACAGCATGGTGACCCATGGTTCCAGGGAAGAAAGCTGCTTTTTGACCTCCATCAACCCTTCCAGAATTGAAAGGTCTCCTATATTCAAGGCCATCATCTTGATGGACCTGCTCTATAAAATTTTTAGTGGTTTGGGGGCTGGACATTACAGAAGATCTCCTCTTCCCCTGAAATCAGTCCATGTTAAAAAATGCTGTGGTGATGTTACATCCATGCTTTGGGAAAATATAAAGATCAAACTGATGTGCACAGCAATGTGACTGGAGGGAATGGACAGGTGCTCAAATGGACAATGGCCAAAATGAAGTAAATTTTACTTTTTTTTTTCACCCTTTCTCCCTTATTCATCAATCTGAAAAAAAAATTATACTCTTTATCTAAAATTATTTTCTTCACAAGCAAAACAAAAAATATATGTGTTACAGAACATCATCTCAAAATGCATTTCTGAAACTCCTCTGACTCCTTTAATTCCTTAACACTGTAAACATACCCTGATGTATTTATAGGCAACCTGAGACCAGTGCTTAAAAATAAACCAAATAGGAATTGCAGTGTGTATGTGTTCGTACAACAGACAGCAATCTCTACTAGGGGCTGAAGACATGGCACTAAAGGAATACTGTCCATTATATTTATTTGGTTTTAATCCAATGGCTAGAGCATGAGGTGCAGAGAGTTAGGCAAAGGTGGTGGAGTTTTAAAAAATAAACTCAACAGTAATTATCACTGAAGCAAGCAGACGCAGTGCTATGTTCCTTTCTAAATGGAATGGCCACCACTTTTTTCCAAAGGTAAGCACACATCTAGCTATCCCCATTCCAAGCACAACCAGTCAGACCCCAAACCTAAGGATAAAAGTTCAAGTATGGGCCCTTCAGTATTTGCCATCCCTGTCTTAGAACACAAGATTTTCTGTCAAATGAAAGATTTCAGCTTTACTGTTTTCCCTTACACACCAAAGAACTCAGAATTTTTAATACTTGGTTTTATACAGTTCATTATGGCTTCTCAATTTAGGCACCTGCATCAAATGAATTAAGGCAGAATGTAATGGTTCCTTTGATGCAGTGTTGTACAACACTAAGCACCAAGCTATAGAGTAAAAGGAAAACAGTTGCATTGTTCACAGAAAAAGTCTACATTTGCTTTCAGTAGGTAGGTAAAGCAGAGACTGCAGGAGATGGCACACAGAAAAAAAAAATTCTATTAGGTAGAATAAAGTCCCCAAGTTTATTTTGCTTACAAACCCAAAAATCAAGTGATTTCTAGTTACCAAAGGAGACAGGAGCAGAATGGACAACAATGGAAGTTTTTGTAGATTTTAAAAAAGTGTGAGTCAAATGTTTAAAAATCAGCATTTCAACTGCTGGAAAGTTGCCTACATGGCAGTAGGTCCTAGGAAATTTGCCCATCCATGAGTTCAGTAGCAAAAACAAGCTCCTGGTGTACACAAAGGTTTGAGGAGATGAAAGCTCACAGCCCATGGTTCAGAGGAAGTGCTACTGTGACAAAGCATTATTTATGTATGAACACAGCATTGATGGCATTGCATGCATTTTGACACACAGCAGTCCCCCAAAGGAAGTGTTATCTAATTGCTTCTATCAAAGACAGGCGTCTCCTTGGCATCGAGAAAGGAATATATAATCCAGGCATCTGCTTCTCTGAGTAAATTTCCTTCCTGACCTCCCAACTGGGCTCCTGCTCAGGGCCATACAGCTCCTACTGCAGAACAGCCAAGGAGGAGTTCTGGTTCTTCCAAAGGCACTTGCTGTTTGGCCTGGCAGTAGAGAAGGCTGAAAAATACCAACTGTGCAGATCCATAAAATTTTCAATAGCAACAAATGGCCCTACAACAACTTCTGCAGGATATCACCAAACAGAAGAAGAAACCATCTACCGGGCAACTGCAATACAGAAATGGTGTTGTAACAAGGAAACACGTTAGATATGAGGAATTGTCACTAAATTATTAAAATATAGGAGTAAGCAAATCACATTTTATTGGCAGGTCACTGTTCAATTAACCTTTACAAATAGCTGCAATTAATAGATTTGTTTTGTTTATATAAATGTTGACATGAGACAGATTAACACATTGACTGAATTAGAGGACTAAACTGCTCCAATTTAATGCAAGTATTTGGTAAATCACTGGTGCTGTAACACATGCAGTTATTAAATGCCCTGAAGTCAGACCAAAATCCAGATAAAAAATTTACTGACAGATTGCCTGTGAATATCAAATTACATTAGTTAATATTAATGATTTCAATTACTAAAAAAAAGAAATTGCCCCAAATGTTTTGTGCCATTTTAACCTACCTCAGATAGCATTTACATTTACAGCTAACTTCATTTTAATGCTGAACCATCTAAGTAATCATTTTAGCAGCAGGTAAATGCCTAAAAATGCATCAGTGACTTCCACTGGGGTATTAAATCCTTCTCAAAATATCTCATATATACCATAATTTCCACTGTGCAATAAGGTGACAGGACTTGTGTCCACTGTAAATCTGTGAGAATATAAGTGAGAATATAATATTACTGTGAGTAAAACAAGTGAATATAAACTGATCTAAATCTGCTGTGTGTTCACAATCAACAAAACCTCATTTGGAAGCTAGGAAAAAAAATGAGGTTTATGTCCCCCTTTCTCTATTACTTATCATTAACATTTCAATTTGCAGTTGAATCCTGGAGTTTGAGGTGCAAAAGCACCATATTAAGGACAAAACAGGGCAGGTAGTGCTGAAAACCTCCTACGTGTAGCATTAGCAGCACAGCCAACTCAAACTTACCTATGCAGGAGTATTCGTGGTTTGAAAGTGAATACTTCAAGGGTCTTTCAGGGAAAGCAGCCCACGCTGTGTAACCACACCAGATTATCTCTAGGTAAAGACACAGACTTGGGCATTTTAGAAGAAGACAAAGTGCTCCAGTACAACCTTAATAAAGGTGGAAATAAACTAGCAGAGAAAAGAGTGGCCCCAGAAGTGCATTTTCCTGGTATGGAAAAAATAAGCTTTGAACACAAATTCACTTCTCATAACTCACTCAATCAGTGGTAGCTCCTCCATCACAATGATTTTAGCTGGATTTAGGCAACCTTGAACAGAGGCTTCCAATTCTCCTACCACTCTGTCAAGGCAATCTCCTTCCTTGTGCACAATTCCTGGAAACAGTTCTGTCAGGAGTGTATCTATACTTAATTAAGAATAGTGAAAACTATGTGCTGGGAAATGTAAATAAATGACGCATTACTTTCACAGGTGCTGGTCTTTGATTACAAAAAGAACCAAAAACATTTGGTTGTCAAGGCATGGAATAGTTTTAAAATGCCAAATGATTTGTTTGGTTGATTCGTTGTTGGCTACAGGCTGCAACAGCCAGGTCCTCTCCCACAGGTAGGCAAGAGATGTGATACAAGTTTTGCAGGAAGCATGGCATGTTGGTCAGAGGGTAATTTCACTCAAAGCCCAAAAACCGCCTCCTCCCTTCATGCCTACAAACACCAGAACTCCGCATGCTTTATGGCCAAAAGCAGCTTGAGCCTGCAGCAGTAACCATCTAACCCCGTTCAGGTAGAGCTATATACTTTTATTGAATGATCACCGCTGTCTAAAACGACGAGGGAATCGTTCGCCATGTAAGTCAGTCCGACAGGATAAGAAAGCCCGTGGCTAATTAGAGGATTAAAGATGGGAAATTCCTCAGGTTTCCCTAAGCATATGACAGCCTGGCTACAGACATCCGTTACTACAACACGACCTTCTTTGTCAAAGGCTACAGCGGTAGCATATATTCTGGAGGGGAAAACGAGGTTCAGACCGAAGCTGTCCACCTGGCCGATGAGATCCATCTCTGCACTGAGTATCTTCACGCGGGTGCTGCCCTTGCTCGGTCCTCGGGCTTTCAGGTGCTCTATTACCACGACAGCACCCGAGGTCTGGCAGACTGCAACCGCTCTGGGGCTGACAAGCCGGGACCGGATCATCTGACACTTCTTTAATTCCCCCCTGTGGAAGTCGGCCGTCAAGCGGTAGAGCGCGCCTGCCTCCGAGTCGGTCAGGATTATTTCGCTCTTGGGGGTGGCATCCAAGCCCCAGGGCAAACAGAAGCCTTCCCGGACAGCCAGGACCCCCCTTCCCTCAAAATCGAAGGCCTTCACGGAGCAGTCCCCGCCGTCAGTGACCACCACGTGCCCGTCCGACGTGACCGTCACATCGAGCGGATACTTGATGTCGTTGCCCCCGTCTCCCCGCTCCCCGAACCGCCGCAGGCAGAACCCGCTCGGCCCGAAGACGTGGATCCTCTTCTTGCCGTCGTGTGCCACTGCCAGGCGGCCGGACCCGGGGCAGGCCGCCACCCCGGTGGGGTTCACCAGCGACCCCCAGCCCCCCAGGCACAGCCGCAGCCCGAGCCCCGGGGGTGCCGCCGCCGCCGCC
>QWTY01019059.1:0-32512 GCA_008033365.1 Pseudorectes ferrugineus | reverse complement strand
TAATTTCTGAGACTGATACTGAAATGCTGTGAAGATCTATGCAGCCTTTAAAATTTAAGTGGGAGAGATGTGGACACCCATTCTGCAACACAGTTTGGAGGAGTGAGGTCACCTCATCCTTGCACTGTGGCAAGCAGGGAAGTGTCAAGGATCACCTTGGCTCCAAGCCAGCAAAGATCTGGGAGACTGATATTGCTATTTGTCTTATGGAAGGGAATATATAGCATTCACTTCCAAGGTTAGCAAATCTGAGATGGAACATTAGTTACACTTACGCTTTCAGAAGGAAGGAAAGAATGAAATGTCACTATTCTCTAAAAAAAAAAAAAAAAAGAAAAATAAATCTTCAGTTAGATCTGCTTGTGACAGTTCTGCCCACAAAGTGTGGGAGTATCTGACAGAAAATCAGCTTCCAAGATTCAAGCGATATGTCCTCATCAACAGCTTTGCCAAGAAAGTGGTAACCCTTTATGTTTGTTTTTCCACTGTACCCATTAGTCTTTGTAGCTTTTTGCAGTATTGGCAGCTGGCAAAGTTTAAGAGGCAACCCAATTAATTCATTTGGCAACACAGATCTTGTACTTACACTGGGCATCTGCAAGTGTTCAGACTGCCTGAAGCAATGTGAAAGAACAGGATAAAAAAAGTCTGCTGATAGAAACACTGGCAAAGGCAACACACAACTTCACTAGTTCAGCCTTAAAATAGATCTTCAGAGCAGAAAGCAATTATCAACAGGAGTTGACAAACTTTTGGAAGTAAAACTCTGCATGACAAATTTAGTGCAGTTGTAATTCATGACATTTATGTGTCACAAAGCTGTCCCAAACATTCTCTATGACAAGATACTTATTTTGAGATCTCTTCTTTGGTGATACCATGCGCTAGACTCCATGTATGCTCATAGCAAGACAACTTCAGGCTGCTAGGAGCTATTTTGCTCTTGAAGGTGTTGAGCTTCTTCCTCAAATTTGGGAAGAAGAGTTTGAGTGAGAATGTGGAAAACGTTCTTTGAACAGAGTTGCAAACAAAATAGACCTGTGGAGATAGTTCAGGTTTAGGTATACAGGAATGGTCACATGGCCCAGGAGTGGAAGTGCTGTCTTTCAGCAGCAATAGGAAAAAAAGGAAAAAAGCTTCTTCTGGAATTTTTTTCCTAATCCCACCTACCACATGTTTGCTTAAGTTGCAATGGTAAGGACTTTAAAGGGCTTTTTGTTTTCTTTTCAAGTGTTTGAGGGGTGGTTTTACAGGGGCTCTTTGTTTCTTTCCTTTCTTTAATTTTTTTTCACCTAAATACTCCCTGTGCCAGGGTGTTCTCTCTTGCCATGAAATTCAGCTCATTACACAGATTGCCATGTATGTTAAGCTGCTTTTTGTTTTTCATTGAGACACCCTCACAAATTAGTTACATGGCATAGCACATTCATCTTAGACCTGCTGTTGCCACAATGAACAAGATCTGGATTTTCAGTCAAGAGACATAGGGTTTTCTTCACTAAATTTATGATTTTCAAATGACCAGATATGAGATCAAATGAGTTTTTCTTCCAGATAAATCTACCAATGAAATTGTCAGTTTACAATATTTGATCTGAAAGATAAATCATAGGCTACGACAAGTCTTCAAAACAGACACCAGGATTATGTAATTAAACTAGCTCTGTTTTGACACTTTATTTTTTTAAAAAAATAAATAAAAAAATAGTAGTGATTACTCATTTAGAGGAAATAATAAAATATTCTTGTGTCAGGGCAGCAAGGGGATTCCTTGGATTAAGTGAGTGAATTAACAAATAGATGAAAAAAACTTAAAGATCAAAAAGGTAGCATGGTTTTCTTTTGGAAAGGGCAAGTAGAAAAGTTTATTCACTGGGAGGGGAAAAAGTAAATGATCAGTATTCTTACACTGAGAGACCCTTGGTGTCCTCTGGAATTGAAGTCTGCAGCAAGAAGCTCGCACCAAGACACTGCATCCTTACACCTGAGGGTGGAAACTCACCCAGGTATTTAGCCACAAAATGAAAAAAAAGTTTGTCTTCTTCACTGAAGTGCCTTCTGCAGGAGAGAAACTGCCCCTTCTGATGCAGGATGAAGGTCAGTAGGTGTGTGTGCACCCTGGTGTGGGTTTTGTGAGCTCCAGGTATGCCCTCCAGCAAAAACGGACTGAAGTGTTGGACAATCCCATCAGAGCTTCTTTACACAGAATCGCAGAATAGGCTGAGTTGATGGGGACCCACAAGGATCATCAAGTCCAGCTCCTGGCCCTGCACAGGACCATCCCCAAGGCTCACACCCTGTGCCTGAGTGTATGGTCCAAATAATTCCACTGGGAAAAATCAGACGGTCAAGCAGTTTCCTTCAATACGTCTTGAGAGAGCTGTAGACATTCTTCATTGCATGCCTGGGTTACACAACAAAGAGATGGATCTCCTGGAGCAGGGCCTGTTATGAAAAGACAAAAGGGAATGGCTTTAAAATGGAGGAGGGTCAATACAGACAAGGTATAAAGAAGTTTTTTACAATGAGGGCAGCAAAACACTGGCACAGGTTGCCCAGAGAGTTGGTGGCTGCCCCATCCCTGGACACAAACAAGGCCAGGTTGGATGGGGCTCTGAGCAACCTGATCTCATTGAAAATGTCTCTGCTCATTGGGGAGGGGAGGACTACATGACCTTCAAAAGTCCCTTCCAACCACAACAATTCCATGATGATATAAATCCTCACACCCCCATGTCTATGTGGAGTCCAAGCTAGGGAAACTCTTTGGAGGTCAGGATTCAGGTACGAAACCAAATCACAGTGTCTCATAAAGAAGGGATTAATGATTTGTTCTTTGATATAAGAACTTCTGGAGTGTAATTCAGTTGTCCTCAGAAGTTCTAACATTTTGCTCTGGCAGCCTTGAAGGGTGAGCATCAGTGATACACCAGTTTCCCTGCATTAGCCCAGACACCCATCTCCAGGTGGCAGACACAAGATTCACAGGATCATTTTGCAGTCCTGCTTGAGGTGGATATTTTGAAGTCCTTGGCTGAGGTGCCTCAGTGGCACAGAAAACCTAAATCAAGCTCCCAGTAGTGTCACTTTCCCCCTGCTACTGAATGTTGGGCTTCCTTTCAAACCCCAGAGCTTCATGATCTTGAGCAAAATAACTTTGTTCTGCTGAGAGATAGACAAGAGCATGTCAGAGCTGCCTGCAGTGGGGGAGAGATGAACATGTCACTGTGCAGTGGAAAGCCCTGAATCAGCCAAAATCTGGTAAAAGTGGGAATGATGGCTGAAGAGGGTGGGAATCTGAGGATATAGTGATAGATTTTGAGGCAGGATAGAATGTTCAGTTGTGTCCTTGTGGACTCACTGGCTTTGGTAAACAGGCTGGAGAAGCAGTGATGGGAATCTAGAGTTTTACTGAGGGCCAGACTATGGCAGCACAAAGAAAAAGCACTGTAGAGGCACTACCACATCACTGGGGAAAAAAAAATCAGGAGAGAAAGGGGAAACAACTAGTAATTTTGGAGTGAGTTCATTGCCTGATAATTTGGTGGTCTGTGTCTCTGGGCAGATTTGTTCTGTGCTTTCATGCAGAGACACACTGAAACATGTGAAACACAGAAATATTTCATCTGGAAGTGTCATATCACATCAAGCTGTGCATAGCAGAGCAGTTCATCTAGCAAAGGCACAAAAAATGTGTCCTTGTCCTAATGCACACAAAAGAAGGGGAATAGCATCCTAAATTAAAGAGCTGGTCAGTGAGATAGTAGACAGCAATTGGGGGCTGGAAATTAAATATTTGAGGAAAGAGATTCCCTTCCGATTTGCATTGATATAACAGACCTGAGACAAAGACAAGCACATTTTGGCTTGTCATTTTTATGCCTCCAGATTTTGCTCTTCATTCTTTATTTACAGAGCTTTATAAGTTAACTAGCCAATACTTATTCCAAATGAAGTGTCTCCTCTTGAAACTAGAGCAAACAGGGAGAGGGGAGGAGCAGCTTTGTCTGAAATCTGTGTAGGACTTCAGCCACACAGACATCCTGAGCACAAAGTTATTTTTGCTCTTCCTAATGGAAATTAATAAAATACTAAGTCTTTCATATTTCAAAGCAGACGGAAGGAAGCTTTGGGGTTTGGTTTAAAGGAAAGGATCAAGTAAATGAGGAGACAAGCAGGAATGGTTATATTTGGGTGATGGACATTTTCCCACTGTCACATTTCATAATGAAAACCTTTTTCCCCCTGTCTTTTGGGTGCTAACAAAAATCTCAATGACTTGACCCTGTGAAGGGCTGCTTTTATGCAAAGGCTGCTACCCTGGAACGATCAATTTTGTCACCACCAGGTGAAAAGGAAACCATTAGGAGATCAGGAGAGAATCTGAGTTTTGATTAAACAGTTCTAAAGTGAAATTCTCCCCAGAGAAATGGCACACAGGAAAAGCAAGGAGAAGCTGAGAACCATTTAAAAACAGTCTAGTGGGATGGTTGTCACCAATGACAATTATTACAGAGTAGCCAAGTGCAAGAAATAACAGAGGAAAGCTGAAGGTTACATTTATTGCAAGAGTTTTTCTCCTCCCCCTCTTCCACTTTGCCCCATACTACCATAATTGGAATGAAAAGACTACATTTTCAATCTCTTTTCAAAAATGCCTAAAAGTTGGTGCTTTTAGCTCAGTTCTAGCTGTTACAGAATGTTGCTAACCCCATAAATGTGCAAATGGACAACTAATGCTGTCACTTCTGCTGAGCAAACAGCTAAATTGTGTGTATCACTTATTTCGTACAACGTCTCTCAGAATGTGTTTTGGTTTTCTTTTCCTGACATGACACAAAGTTAATAAGAATTTGGGAGCAGGAGAAATACAGAAATTGGTGAGAATTATAATCTGGACACAAACCAAATTATTTAATGAAGATTGAAAACATTTAAAAATAAATCTCTTCCAAGGGGAAAAAAAATCCATTTTTCAGGCCATAGAAAAATTAAAAAGAATATCAGTAAGGAAGTAAAGCCACAAGAAAATTAAAAACTCAGAATAACAGTTATCAACTTTATGTTGATAATTTTAGCAATGGTCCATAACATGGAGATTTAGCAGTGAGTCCTCTTTGACTATTTGTGGAGCTACAACACATTGCAAATTTTGAATATGTGTTGAGAAGGCTGATTTTTTTCCTCTGAATGACGAAAATGCTAGGCTATTTGTTTCAAACACAGAAAAATACTATCTGGACAAAATCTTGTTGTTTAGAGTAAATACAGTAGTTATCACTGGAAGAGTGAGGAAGGGCAATTCAGCAGAGATTGAGCAGGTGCTTGTCATAATTTGGTGGGCACTGCACCAGGCTGTGGTGGTTGAGGTCAAAAGCATTTGTCTACACAGAAGTTACAGTCAGACACCACCATCAGAGATATTTTGTAGTGCATATGGGGTTAAATCTATTTCTGCAGTAAAAAGAATGAAAATTGCATATGTTCTACCAAAGCAGTTACTGCCTGGGGAAGAGGCAAAGGACAGAGAGAAAGGGAAGAACTCATCCAGATCCACATCTCTTCAAGTGTCTGCCCTCAAGTTCATTGTGGCAATGTCTAAAACCACCGCCCAAAGAAGGCTGTGGGTAGAAAAAGGTCTGCACCTCCAGAGAATGCTCCTGTGTGGGTAAAGAGGTAACTCTGGTCCCCAGCACATTCCTGAAAGGAAGCAGAGGAGAATCCCAGCTGAGCCCATGGGACAGTTTCAAATTCAGACCTATATTCAGACCTAATATCCTACTGCTAAACACCTGACCCTATGACTCAATCCTAGCGATCTTTTCCAACATAAATAATCCAATGATTTTGCAGGAAGCTAGGCAAGCTGATGGTGCATTTGTTATGGGAACCACACCACGGCTCAGGTGCTTCACACAGTCACCACATGCTGAGGTGGGAATCAATTAGGCTGTGGTTTGGGATGAAGCTGGCTCAACAGGAGCCATAGCAGGTTATGAGCCTGGTTTTCATAGAATCATAGAATCACTAAGCTTGGAAAAAGCCTCTAAGATAATCAAGTCCAACTACTAACCCATTACTGTCCAGGCCACCACCAAAGCATGTCCCCTAGTGACACATCTACGTGTCATTTGTATACCTCCAGGGATGGTGACTCCAGTACTGCCCTGGGCACCTTGATCCACTCCTTGACAATCTTTCCACGAATAATTTTTTCATAATATCAAATCTAAACCTCATCTGGTGCAGCTTGAGGCAGTCTCCTCTTGTCCTATCACTTGTTACCTGGGGTAAGAGCCCAACCCCCACCTGGCTACAACCTCCTTTTAGGGAGCTGTACCGGGCAGTAAGGTCTTCCCAAGCCTCCTTTTCTCCAGGCTAAACAACCCCACCTCCCTCAGTCATTCCTCACAAGACCTGTGCTCCATGGCCCTTCTCTGGACGTGGGTTTGGACATGGGTTTGAAGCAAAATACCCTGCCTTTCTGTGTGCAGAAGCTGCATGGTCTCAACTCTCCCATGGCTTGCTGGACACAGGGCTGGACACCAAGGACAACCTGACACAAAGGGAGGACTGTCCTGCTTTGCTAGACACCATCATTAGAAAAATGCTACCATGTTTCAGTGCAGAAACTGACAGGAAACCTGAGAAGAGGCACATCCAGAAGCAAAATGCCCTTGTCAGGAAAAAAGAAAAACCAGTCCGTGGCTACACAGGGTTGGCCACTCTGCTTGGCCAGAGTGTTTCCACAGCAAGGGCACACTCAGGCACAAACAAGAGACATCTTTAAACCACTCTGCACTATATTGGGGAGGGCTTCAATGAGGCTACAAATCAGGAAGACAATGTCAGCCATAGGAAGGGGGGTGTGGGTCACATTCTGTCTGCGCAAGGTTTGTCCCAGGGGCTCACACACGGGATGGGAGATGGGTGAATCAGGACAGATGAAATACTGGGAAAGGAAGGAGGCAGCCACTGTGTTTGCTTTGTTCCTCGATGCCTTTGTTTGGTTTGCTGTAAGGTACAGTCCGAGCACTTTCCATTGTAATTGTGGCAGTTTTTGCTCTGTGTTTGCAGGTTTATTTCTTATTCAAAAAGCAGCAAATGAATCATGTGAAGCCTCTGATGTTCCCTCTGTACTTTAAATAGCTATCACTTAATCTGTGATACACACATGGGATGCTTTGTTATGAATACTGAATTGCACACTGCTTCTCAGAGGAGAGATGATTCTGAGAGTTGCCACTAAAAACCAAATCCAGCCTGAAAATTATAAGATTTTTCTCTACAAGACACACTAGAAAGGTTCTCACCTTTTCTCAGTCATCTTATTACTTTCCTAACTCCGCAAAAATCTTGACTGAAGTAATTTAAAATATAAACTCTTGAAAGTATTTTCTTAGGATAAGAAAAAAAAATTCAGGTAAGTTTGTTAGCTTAGTACACTACCTATTTTATTTTCCATGGTACGCTAGTGAACTTGTTCACTGGCAAAAGTTTACAAGAAAACAGGATCTTTTTAAAAAATCATGAACTCAGATTCTGAATGTGCAAGTATAGGAATTTCTGCAGTCAAAGGACAGAAGTATACATATAAGCCATAGGCATTCAATTAAAATGATCTGGCCTCAGTATGAATATTAAAGACTGGGAATAAGCTGTCCATAAACCCTATCCAGAAATAATTCATTGTGTAGTTTTGAATAATTAAATACAGGATAACCAGGGCCTTGTTGAAGCAATTTGTGAGTAACAGCATGCAGAATTTCTAAATGCATTGTTTTTAAAAAACAATAATACAAATTAATTGAGCACAAATGCAATAATTTTTAAAATATCTCAACTTTTTTTTCCCCCTGATAAAGACCATGGTCACCTAGAGACTAGGAATTTTTCCCAAGTCAAACTTTAGCTCAAGATATTCCTATTTACCTAGATATTTGCCACTATGAACTTGTGGTAGCCTGTAATCCTTTCCCAGGAGCTTCCCCTTGCCCTCCAGCCAGCATCCTGACTCACGTCTGGAGGTGGCCAGCTCTGAGGTGCCTGGTGCAGCCAGGCTGTGGGACGGAGGCAGATGCTCTGCACAAGCCCAAGTGGCTTTTTCAGCCCTCTCAAGACATGCGGGTCTCAGGTGCCTGCAGCTGCACCACAAACCACAGAGCACCTGAAAACCCTGAATATTTTGTGCCATGGAGTCCTGAATGTCACCTCATTTAACTCTGCAAGGAATAACTTTAACACCTGATGGCTGCTGGCTGCACTCAGGCCCCCTCTTAGCCTATAGATTGTTTACAAGGCAGGGTTTTTATAATGAGGGTGGTTAAAGAGTGGCACAGGTTGCCCAGAAATGTTGTAGGTGCCCCATCCCTGGAAATATTTGAGGTCAGTCAAGACTCAGAGCAACCTGATCTACCTGAAGATGTCCCTGCCTGTGGCAGTGGGGGTAAAACTGATTGACCTTTAAAGGCTCCTTCCAACCTGAACTATTCTATGATGATTCTATTGTTCCTATCTCAGAACATCCAAGCAACCCCAGAAATGTTGTCATTATTTCTGTTTTCATCCCAGCATAGATGGCTGTTGATATGCTGTGCTGAAATGCTTCAGCGGCTAGTCCCTGTCCACAGTGTGATGAATGGCTCACTGTTTTTACTTCAGAATTGCCAGGGTGACCAGCTTTATAAGGATAACACATTAGACAGGAAAAAAATACTCAACACACACCCACAGATTCATAGAATCATTGAATGGTTATTGTCCAGCTGAGATACAGAGCGTGATCTTTACACTCGTGGTAGATTCACACTCAGAACCTCAATGGCTCTGTAAATATAATGTTCTTTTATGTCCACTAATGTTACTGTCTTCAAACGACAAAATCCACAGGTCACTCTGAATTGCACAGGAAAAACAGAATGTGCTCTTATTTTCTGCAGTTCTTTAGTGGCCTCTTGAAAAACCTATGTACAACAGAAGATACAACATAACTTGAATAGCTTTTAAGTGGAACAGATATGAATGCTGTAATGAAAGTAAACCCAAAATTTCCACAGACCTTAAGTAGGCAGTGCCCTACCCTACCACTCACAGGAATGCAAGAGCAGAAGCAGGTGGAAATCATTGTCAGGGCTCACTTTGACCTGTAACTAATGCTGATCAAAACACTACATCTGCTTTCCTACATACACCCAGGTGAAATTAGATCACTGGCTGAAATATTCACGAACACACTGCTCATGCTCAAAGTGAACAACATGGATTCCTCAGCAGCCTTTCATTTCTGGAACTGCCATCATGTCTGTTGTGCTAAAAACAAGCATGTATTACCAAGAGGAAATACAAAGGAAGATGTCCTTTTACTGGATTCCAAAGGATGACGTTTCTTCTGTAGTGGGATATCAGTTTGGCATAATTAACAAAAGTGATGCTTTTTTGAGCAAGTGGAGACAATGTGTAGATACACTTCCCTGGGATAAACCAATTGCCCATGAGATACCCTGTGTAAACATATTGTAATTAAAAACTCCAGAGCTTTTTTGCCATGAAGAATACTTACAAGAATAATTAATTTGCAGGAGTTAACTTCTCATTTTTCCTGGCAATAGGACTTACCTAAAAATATGCCCAAAGACACAGAGGACATCTGCAGCTGAGTGCTCATGTGCTTTTCATGTGTCCATAAAGCACTCTAAACTTGAATTATCATTTCTGTGACGAAAATAGTAGTAAAACAACCCATATGAGACATATCTAGTTACTGAGTGCATTTAACTGCTTCCACAACAACTTTCAGAGGAATTGAGTAGACTTTGGAGTTTGTTTGAGTAGCAAAAAGAGGATTTAGCCGTATTTTACTGAATTTTTTTTTTATTTTGTTAGTCTTACAGTTTGGCAAAATACTTAGCAAATCTCTCTTTATAGGAGCTTTTAGCAGAGTATTGTGCAATTTAATTTGGGGAGAATTATACCATGATTTTAACCATTGTATGGGGTAAAATTCTCACTGTCAAGTGCATGATGACTTAGTCAGTGTTTAAATTAATTTAATACAATCATATCCAAATGTGGCAACATATAATGGCATTGGCACTTGGGCCAGGCCATTGGACTGAAATGAATGTACCATAAAGCCAAATAAAGAATATCCATGTGCATCAAGTACCTCAAACATTTGCAAACTGCTTTTTTAAAGCCACCCATGCACTTTCATGCTGTGCTGATTTAGCAGACATTCTCAGTGCTACTGCTCTCCACAGAACCCTGAGTGTCTCTGAGCTTTGCTTATAAATGGATAAATGTTGTTAAATTGTAGGGATGAAATAGGGTTGTCCTGTTGTGCTTAAGGTTGTCCTTAATAGGACTGGGCCTCTCTATTCCACTGTGTCCTGAGCCTTTGCATCTTCACATTCTTCACGTATCTCAGTAATGTGCTTGCTTTCACCTGCAGCACAAATTAGACACAATTTTCAGAGGTGCTTATTTTCAAATGCACCTTATGTCCTGCAAAAACTGAGAACTGCCTCCAGTTTGTTATTCCATCTTCAAAATGCTGTTTATAGCAATGCTATTAGTTGGCTGCCTGGGCCCTGACCAGATGGATCAGAACATGCAGTTGGCATAGTTTCATGATATCTTTTACTCAAAAACATTGTGATCTGCCACTTCAAGGGGTTTGGTGTGTGAATATTGCCACAACATGGTATCCATGTGCATCTTTCACTTAAAATTAGGAGCACTGTGTTGTAAATCAAGAGAGAATTAACATCAATTTCTGGTCACTGCTAGGGTGGGTTTAGCAGAGTGGCTGTCTGATGTTGAAGAGGGGAAAAAAGAAGTCTTGTACAGGTAGTTTGGAAATAGGGAAATCTCACGGCCTTGTGTTCTGCTATGCCAAATGCTTTGCTGGCCGGAGACTCAGCTGTACCATCAAAAACAGATCTCCCTTTGTTCAACAAGAGCATTTAACTAAGAGCAGAAGAGCTTCTTGTCCTCCCACCTGAGCTTGTTGTGTACCACATTGTGCTTATCTCCAGGAACTCCAACAAAGATGTTTGTCCCTCGGAAGAGCTGGCCTATCTCTGCCTGGCCCCCCTTCTCCAGCCAAATCTTGATCTTTCTCACGGCCATGGTAACAACAGTCCTTGGTCATTACAAACAGTCCTTGTCTGTTGCTGCCAGCAGTCCTTGGTTGGCTCCATGGCCATCCCAGCTATCGGTGTTTGAGACACCCACATCACTCCCTTATCTTCTGGAATTCTGCAACACTCAGCTGCTTCAACTTACCTTGCTGTGAAAGAAATGCTCACTCACTTCCCACAGAGCAGAAGAAGACTCTAATATTCCAGGTCTTGCTGGCAATACTGTGTGCACCATGAGTACCAGCTCCCAACAGTTCTTTTTCCACCCTCACTAATACAAAGTTGTCATCACTCCTTGCGCTGCTTATCCTACAGTGCTTTGAGCCTCCATACAACCAACTCTTAACTTTCATCCATCGGGCCTTCTGGGAAACAGTCTTTTGAAGTCCAGAGCCTGATTCTTTGACTAAAAGACTACTAGAACCACAAGCTGGATAAGACCCATAAGATACGGTATTTTTGCAAGTGTTTTCTTTCCCAAGGGTGTTGATTTTCAAGCAAGAATTTTCAGAACTCACTCATGGTTTGGGTCCTAGGCAGTGTACATTTTTCAGGAGGTGTGCTAATCCAACTTTTCCAAGAATCCTGAGCCTGCATGAGAGCTTCCATGTACTCATCACTGTTTATTTTGTCCTCTAAGTTTACCTGGAATTAAATGCATCTTAGTTGAACAAGTGAACCTGCTGGTGAGGCGTCATTTACTGATGCATTTAGCAGCAAAGTTAGAATAAGAAGTTCCTGCCTGCACCAGCATCTATTCACTGGTAGGTGGTGTTCCACACCAGGTGTTGCCCTACACCACCAATTGTGTCAAAAGAACTGACTGCCAGGCCATAGCCTGGTCTGGCCTGAAAAGGGCAGCAATTCAACAGTTTTCAGAGAATAGCAGGTTGGTTGTGGCTGGAAGGGACCATCTGGCCCATCCCCCTTGCTCAAGCAGGGACACCTTGAGCCCGTTGTCCAGGACTACGCCTGGATGGCTTTTCAGTATCTCCAAGGACGGAGAATCTACAACCTCTCTGTGCAACTTGTTCCAGCACTGACTTTTAAAACATGTAGTAGCCAGTCTGATAGCACTAGAATTCTGCCAGTATCTCTTTTGGGATAGAAAATGGAAGTGCAGAGGCAAAATGGGTGGGTAACTACAAGCACTTTGTCACCAAGCTTTGTCACAGTCTGGAGCCATATGAAGTTTAATCTGCGCTCTATTTTTCACTAAGTTCTTCTGTGCAGTTGGAGAAGGAGGCAAAACAGATAGCGAGCAACATACACTTAAATAGAACATCTGAAAAGCTACATTTCATGCCCCTTCAAAGCAATTTGCTTATCTACCTTAGTTCAGATAGATTCTGCAAGGAATTAATCACAAACATTTCATATTTTCAGTAGATATGCTTTACCAATTCATTTTCAAAAGAGAGATAATTCACAGTTTGGCTTCCTACTGTTTGTGATTTGAGTTTTCTTTGCAGTGAGGGCAAAAAATGAAGACAATGCTATTACCTATTCAGTCATATAGAAAATCATTGCAAAACTGCCATGAAGTAATTTATATGTGGAGAAATAGCCAATATACAAATTGGTACTTTCACCTCTGCATGAATGAAGGGCATCTCTCAGAGCAGAGTTTCTTTTCCATGTAGGCACTCTCAAGAGGGACCAGCTTTCGAAAAAACTGCAGATAGCTGATGTCCAGTGAGTGGGAGCTTCTCTGACAGAAGGGTGCCTATTCAGGATTTGAAGCAGATAAGAAATATTTTTGTATCTCTGAGGACTTGGTCTAGTCTGGCCATAAATTCTCCTGCCTGAAATATGTGAACTTCAAAAATCCAGCTCTTTTAAAACTCTGAAGCAGGAACTAATCTTTTGGGAAAACCTGGCTTTCATCTGAGTCAATTAGAAAACAGTTTCAGACTCCAAAGAAGAACTGTGGGATGAACTTGTAGCACGTTCCATTTAATGCAACAATACTTTCTTTGCAGGCTGCGCCATTCCCATGGCTGTTCAAACACAAGGGAGGTTATTCACAGAACACAGTTATCCCCTTTTCCTTTATTCCTCACAAAAAGGCAGAAGATGTAACGAAAGATGCACGAGTAAAACCTCTCACAGCCTAACAAACATGCACATATACATCCACATTGTATACATCACCTTATATACTCATACAGGATTCTTAGGTAAGAACTGCAGCCACCTGAACAGATGGCAAAGCCACAGGCAACTTTGCATTCAAAAGAAATGGAGGTCAGTAGAAAACAGAGCAACGCTCAGAGGACTTTTACAGCCTAGACAGCTTGTCAGTGCCAGAGACAACCTGCACCCACCAGAGAACCAAAGGTACCTGCTGCCACTCATGGCAGTGACCTTAGGGGTGGCTGGCTGACCTGGGGGCCAGTGGCTCGTGCAAGGGCACAGTTGCAGCCCTGTGCAGCTTCAGCACGTGTCAGTATCAGGAAATCTGGAAGGCAGTAAGGCCACTCATTAACGCCAAGTGGATGTGTCTCAGTGCCTGGCTCACCCCGAGCCTGGGGGATATCAGCTGGGAGGAAATGCTATTGTGCTTTTTCAGACTGGATGGGCAGAGTGCCAGCAGAGTTATTCAATCAAAAGTACAAAGGCAGCCGGATGCCTCAGACTCACCCTCACCCTCCATCAGGTGAGAAAACACCAGAGTCCCACCACTTGCTCTGACCTTTCCCACTCCACCACTGATGGGGGCAGACAGCAGAGGAAAGCCAACAGGATTGTGAAGCTATCACAGGAATATTTTCAGTATTAAAATAATTTAAAAATTCATAAATGGGTGGGAAACTACCATCCCCCTGCTCATGCTTTTCCTGTGGTGCTAAAAATTTTATTTTAGTATCTTAAAATAAAAATGCTCGTTCTCTTCAAGAGTTCACATCAGCCACTCCAGCAGCGGGAGTAGAAAGCCACTTTAAAGCCCAGATATGTATTAAAGAATCTGTACAAACCCAACCAGTCAGCAGCTCAGCTTTGCTTAGAAATGACATTTCAGTAGAGCAGATGTGATAGGAGTCACTGAAGTACAAGCTTAGTCCTGCCCCCAGGGTGCTGTGCCTGAGGTTATGGACCCATGGAAAAAAACCCTTTTTGTCATTGTCTTACATATTTTCTTGAAAGGTTCATGCCCAATAAAGAGAAAACAGATGCCATTGAATATTTGATTGCTCTTCTCACCCCTCAGAATCCACGTGTGTTTTATAATTAATGGGCCCACAAAAAACCCCAGCATTCAACCCCTGCGCTTTTGAAACAGCAAGATATGGATATGTTTAATGCTCTGTGACAGAAGACATTTGTATGTAAAGTTCCTTTTCTTAAAAGGGAAGAAATAAGAAAGATCCAACTGGAAGTTCACTGAAGAGCAGATAAGGAAGAATTTGAGGTCGAGGTGAATCACAACCCTGCGATTTTACAAACTTGGAATACAAAAAATAGGAGTAAAATTACTAAATTATTAAAATGAAAAACACTGTTTAAAACACCTCTGTAAGGAAATACTGTTAATAAGGTTTCTTATATATTTTTTATTTTCAGTTTATTTGATTTTTTTCGGTCTCTTTCTTAATAGAATCCTTTTCCTGAGCCCCTCTGTGACATTATCATGGGTCAAATACATTGTCTTTCACAAACAGCACCCAAGCTACCTCTCCAAGCCCCTCAACCCAAAATTAAGACTTTTCCAATTTTGTTGAGGACACACAGAGCCAGACTGTCACTGTCCTGCAGTGTGTGGCAGAAACAATCCTGACAGTCCAGTCCTTGCTGCCTGAGGAGAGCTTGACTTCTCTCAGAAAGTAAAACACCAAGAAAATACTTTCTTTCCAAAAGTTTCTTCTGAACAGCATTCTCTCTACACCACTGAGTGAATCTCAAACAAAACCAAGCATTTTGCTATGAAAATACAAAGATTTTTTTGATCTGCTCCCATCCGCAGGGTTACATGGGCAGAATTCACTGCCTAGACTACAGGAAAGCCCTGGGAATTGATTAGTCTGCAGCAAACATCCCTCACGACTGTAGTTAATCCATCAATCCAGAGGGAAGTACTTTCGGCAATCTGAGTTTGAGCTCATGTGCTGCACTGCCAAGGGCGTGGTGCTGCAGTGAGGGACAAGGCTGTGTGAAGAGAGAACTTCACACTTCAACGAGTGCTGCAAAAATATAAAACATGAATCCAAACCCCAGCATTTTTTTACCCCCTCTAAAGCTGCTGATATGGACTCTGCTGATCACCATCTTAAACTTGGTTCTTCTCACAGGATTAGGGAAAGATCACAGAATGGACGTGAGTGCAGGCGTCCTTGTGAGGCCTCTGGTTCAACCTTCCGCTCAAAGCAAGGTTGGTGCTGGGGTTAGACCAAGTTCTCAGGGCTTTGTCCAGCTGGGGCTTGAAGCCCCCAAACACAGAGATGTCAAAAATCTTGCTGGGAAACCTGGCCCCAGCCTCGGGAGAAAAGGGGTCACATCTCCAGCATGAGCTCCCCAGTTTTAGCTGACGCCATGTGCCTGCAGGGGGAGAAGGACTTCTGTGGCAACACAGGAATGTGGAGGCTGTTGCCACCGAGCAGTGGTCTGTGACATCAGGGACAGATGGATTGGGAACTCTTATCACTCCCTCTTGGAGTCGGCAGAGTCTGGGCCGGTCTGGCTCCAGCCTGAACTCCACAAAAGCAAAACTGTGAGGTTTGGAGGATCAAGCCAGGCTTCTCTAGTGCTGGGTGGTGCCTGTTACTGGCAGATCTTGGTGCCAGTCTCAGAGCCATCACTCCTGTTTCCCAGCCCTGCCTGCTTCAGGCAGCCGAGCACTGCAGATGCAGCACTGAGGGTGAGCTGTGCAGGAAAATGTCCCACTGGGGTGGCTGTGGGGTGGGTGACAGGACTCGAGGGGCTGGGTGTATGTCCTTCTCCAGAGGCCTGGCCATTTCTTCCTCCCTGCCTCAGGACAGCCAGTGACCATGGCCTTTCCCTCCTGCAGATGTGACACCATCAAAGGGGAGCAGATCCTGATCCTCTGCTCTTCCCAACGTGCTGCAGTGCACAAAAATGTCTACAGGGAAAAATCAGAGCTGCCCCATCCACGAGGACACTCCAGATGACTTTCGTTGTCACCACCAGGTCTGCCTGGGCTGTATTCTGCAGTGGACACAGAGAAATCCAGTGTGCCCACTCTGCAGAAG
This sequence comes from Pseudorectes ferrugineus, assembly GCA_008033365.1. NCBI lineage: Eukaryota > Metazoa > Chordata > Aves > Passeriformes > Pseudorectes > Pseudorectes ferrugineus. The sequence continues at coordinate 16,164 of QWTY01019059.1, read as the reverse complement.
AACAATAGCAACTGTCCTGTTTTCTGACCAGGGAGAAGGAGACTCTCTGGAGACATCCATCATGGTCCCTGAGGAGCTGCCAGCAGCCAGCAGCCAGGGAGGGAGAGCTCCTGACAGCCTGGATGAGAGCAGTTCCCACCCTCCTGCGGCGACCCATCCATCTTCTCCACAGGACACACCATTCTATGTGGACATGGACAGTGTCCTGCCTGAAGTGTGGGCAGGACTTTTCCGTCAACAGCAGCATCTCCTGGACCCTGTGCAGGCTTGGCTACAGCGGAGACTGGAGCTCATATATGGGGACGAATGGTGGCTGGTAGAGAGCACACAGAGCTGCATCGTGCACCTGCTCTGCGCCTATGGGCCAGACGAGGAGATCATGATCCAGAATTTGCGGGACGTCCTGGAGGAGCACACAGAGCAACTGGTCCAGAGCATCATCAACGTCATTGTAAACCGGTGCGGCGAGGAGGCCCGGAGGCTGCTGCCCTCCCACGCTGCCAGGGTTGAGCATGGCAGCCCAGCAGCCAGAAGCAGCTCCAGCAGCTCCAGCTCCTCGAGTTCCAGCTCACAGACGGGGACTCCCACCAACAGCTCCAGCTCCTCGAGTTCCAGCTCGTGGACGGGGACTCCCACCAACAGCTCCAGCTCCTCGAGTTCCAGCTCACAGACGGGGACTCCCACCAACAGCTCCAGCTCCTCGAGTTCCAGCTCGTGGACAGGGACTCCCACCAACAGCTCTACAGCCTCTGTGGAGGAGGAGGAGGAGGAGGACGAGGACGAGGAGGAAGAAGGTGGCACAACGGAGGCTGCCCTTTGCGAAGGTGAGAGCTGCTCCCCCTCACCTGTGCCTGTCCCCACAGAGTAGGACCAGCCCTGGCAGGGGCTGGGGCAGGAGGTGGTGGCGGTGGCAGGTCCCTCTGCCCAGGGCAGCAACCACAGCCCCTCTGCTCCCTGACAGGGCAGGGACAGCTCACCTGGGGGTTCCAGTGACCCTCCCCAGCCCTGCAAGAGGCCACCCTGACAGCATCACTACCATGACTCCTGCATTATTTCTCCTCATTATTGAAGAAAAAGGAAATAAACTGTTTCCCCCACGCAGTCTCTGTGCAGTCCTTTCTCCTCCTCCTGATGTCTTTCCCTTTCCCCTCTTTGCCTAAATCCTGTGGCCTCACATTCTCCTAAAATTCCTGCAGTTATAGTACAACAAGGACTTGCCTATGCCTCTTCTAGGCAGAACCCTACCCCAGTATCTTCAAGAGAAAGTACAGTGCTGGTTCTGTGGGTTGGTTCTGGGTTGGTTTTAGCTGGTTTTTGGTCAAAGGGTGCCATCAATCAATGCCATCAAGACAGCCAGCTCTATTCTTTTCCCTCCCGAGTCCTTCCAAGCTCATTTGTGGGGGTGTTTTTGAGGAGAGATGTGCTGGGGTTTTGTCTCTGGTTTGCTTTTCAAAAACAATTACTGCAGCCAGAGCACTTTTTAAAACCATATGATTTGTCATCCTCCAGGGATTAGCACAGCCATTTTTACTGTTGTTTCTTCCTGCCAGCCTTGTAGCGGTCTAAGGATTATCCTATTGTAATGCAGGAAGATCTGTCCCAAGTACCAGGTCCAAAAGCAGCCTGATTCCGTGCTGGAGCAGGCACAATCACAGCCTGCACTGTGACTGATCCTGCCAGGCACGTTTTCCCTGAAATCTCTGATAAAGAGACTGACCATCACTACTCCTGGTCTCTACTTCCATGCCTTTTTCTTTGTGTGTTTTAGACTGTATAGTCATACAAAGTACAAATACTGCACATGACAATATTTGCCCAACTGAAAGGCAGTACTTGCCACAATATGGTTTAGTCATCCTTTAATGTTTCACATAAGTAGTGGGACCATTAACTAGTCTGTTTGCTTCTGGATGGAATAAGGTTCTACCCAGGCATGCTCAGGGGATGCCAGTGTCTCTAGACTGGAAGGAGTAATTCAATAATCCTTTAAAAAGAAAATTTAAGCTGTCCACTAAATGAACTCGTGAGTCGCAGGAGTAACTGGGAGGAAGGGAGCTTTTAAATCTTGGGTAAGACCTGGGCATTTAAGGATGTAAATTGTCCTTAAGTCAAGATCTTCTTCACTACACACTGAACTTGGGGTAAGACATTTTCTGCTCTGAGGCTGGACCCCAGGCAGAGACTGCTGCAAGGACAGGCTGTTAGCTGGGTGACAGAGTGAGAGACCTCTCTGTCGTCTCAGGGACTGCTGGGAAGCATGCACAGACAGAAGCAGCGCTTTTGGTTTTGTGTGGCTGTTCCTGAGTCAGCTCCTCTGGTGTCTGGCTTAATTCTTAAGAATTAATTCTAAAGAATTTCTCAGTTCTGAAGAAATAGGAGAATATGAAGAGCAGGGCTTTTTTTCCAGATGCTGGATGACAGTAAACCTTAATGAACAGATCTGGTGAAGAAGGTTTACTCACTGTTTTTTTTTAAACCAGTGTTACAATTATAGAGGTGGGGGAACGAAAGGTGATCTTCAAAGGCATTTGTGTCATCTAGAAATCACACATTTATAAACTTCCAGAAATTCTATTAACTGTTCCATTCTTGGCTTCCAAAAAAAATCCTCCCTATTAGCGTTAGCTATCATTCCTGAAAACAGACATTAACAGAAATTAAAGATCTATAAAGAATACTTGGCCCACTTTTCTATCAATATATATTTGACTGTCAAGCAATAGCTCCACTTCATCAAATGCTCTTTTTCTTTCCTTTAATTTAATTTCTGATGCATCTGTCCATCATGTAGTTCATTACAGCTTTTAAATTTTAACAGTGCTCTTGGGCTGGATGTATGAAAAAGGGAAGGGGTAGGCATTTGTCATTCTGCTGTTACTGAAAAGACTGCCTTGACTATCCATCTTTAATTCAGTTTTGGACATGAATGCTTCTTTTAAGAAGCAATTTGGCCATGGTTTATCCTCCCAGGTGGCCAGGCTAGACCATCACATCATGCCTTGAAAAAGACTTTGTTTCTGCAGCGTGTACACACCTTCAAGGCTTGCAAGCATATACTAGCAAAATGGGCTTGGGAAAATGCATTTGCACATACTTATGGGTTTATCCACCGTTCCACCTCTCAGAATTAAATGTTTTGAGGGAATTAATTACTAACCAGGGACTATATCCTCTGAAGATAATTAGGAACCTGATGCTCACCGACTCCAGTGGAGCTACATGTTGTAAGAATAAGCAATGATATGCCATGGCAAGGTAATGCTAGAAATAACTTGCATTTAACACAGTTTGGCTTTGATCCATGTTTTATATGGAAAACTGTGTGTGCTACAGTCCATCTGTGGGAATAATCATTGAGTGCTTCTCTGCTTCAGCTGTCTGAATCTGCAGGCTGAGAGGCTGGAGACAGCACCTGAGATAATATGGTGAAGGTGAGCAGTGCACTAAAGTGTGGAAGGGGATTCAGGAAATGAGCCACAAGGGTGAAAAATGAGATAAAGAAGGATCAGCTCCTCTGAAAAACCATACTAATTTCAATGAAAGTCATGAAAATAGCTAACACTGAGTCACACTTACCAACTTTCATGAACTTTATAAAAGCAGGTTTGTTGTCAGAAACAACAAAGCAGCCATTTGATTTTCAAAAAGCAACCAAAAGACTTTCAGCACAGTACTGAAACATTCATGATAAGAATTAAAATTTAGGTAGTTTTGCATTCCACTTTCTGTTTCCTTCGTGAAATAGAAGAAGTTGCTCTCATGGACTGAAGGGATTTTAAATTGCTTTAAGCAGGGGTATCATCAATGTCCCTTTGTTAACCAGCGTGAAATTTTCATCCTTCATTGTTGAATAAGAGCCACTCTGCATTTTATTCCTTATGTGTGGCAAGACTTAATTAGGAACCATTCAGGTTTTATAGGCAGACTGGTTCAACAGAATCAGACAGTCTCAAATAGTTTCATTAAACTTTAACATATTAAATAAATAAATAAGTAAATAAATAAAATGCTGACTATGGGATGGAGGAAAATAAGTCCTGTTGGCTGGGATAACCCGGGAAAGAATCAAAATAACCTTCCTAATGGATTACTTGGTAAGTGTTTGAAACTGGTGACAAATTTAAAGCAGGTGACTATAACATCAGAAGAATGCCACAGCATTTTTTTGTCAGAGAGAGTTCAGAAGCACCACCACCAACAACTAACAGGCTTCCTTTATGGCTTTTTCAGAAAAAAAAGGTGGACTGGTGGCGCCAGAATCTGTAAAGTTTGGAAATTACAGCCAGCACCAGGACATGTCAGTTTTCCCTTGCTTCCCACCTTACATTCTCTCCTCTGAAGGGCGATTGACAGTGGCTCCACGGCAGGACAGGCTCCAGACCCTGGGTCTGCCCAGCACTGCTGAGCTCCACTGAGGTGAAGCAACAGTGACAGTCACCAGGGCCTGCAGAAATACGGATAAATTTATAGAAATGGTATGTGCTGAGAGGGCAGGAACAGACAATTGCATTTCCCCCCAGCCATCTACATAACACTGATACTCTGAGGCCGTGTGATTTGTCGTGTGGCAGAGAAAGCTGTTGAGCTGATCTTTTCTATTTTTTCTTGATCGAGAAGATTGTAGGTTTAAGGTTGTGCAGCAACAGATTGTCTTAAATACTTCAAGAATGAAGATTCATTTGCCTTAAAAAACATAAAATTAGTCTTATGTGTGATTTCCCAAGGAAATTTTTATCCACTATTGCCCACATATTTCTTCCCTCCTGGTTTCTCTCAACATTTTCCAAATTTTGCTTTTGTGCATACTGCCTTCCTATCACAGAGGAGGAAAACATGATGAAATCTGTCACTGTCAGGAATAGAAGAGCTGAGAGCTAAATTTAAAAGCTGCTAAAACCACTTAAAAACTATTTTAAAAAACCCCCAAACAACAAAACCAAACAAAAAAAATTCCCACCTAGAATAAAATCCAGGTCAACTATTGTTTTAAGTAAAAAAATTTGCAGCCTCTGACGTGTCTGCCACTCTCAGCCAGCAAACCAAGACCTCGGTGACAACCCATCCTTCTCCTCAAATACCACCAGTACCAGCTCACCTGGGTGTCAGACCTGCCTCAGTTCAGCAGGAACAGAATCTACACACTCTGAAACTGCTGCATAAGAGGATGGTGGCTATGAAATCTGAGCTATTTCGTAATTAACAGCATTTTAATGTGGTTGAGATCGCACAATACAGGAAAACAGAATTCTCAGTATTTCTGCCAGAGGTGAGGCATTTTCTTGTTGCCCTTACTGAGGAGTTGAAACTTTCCAGAGTGGTGCTGAGCACTGGAGAAGGGCACAGATGAAGGCAGCAGAGCACGGGCTGTACCTTGAGGCAGTGGCAGATCTGCAAACCTTTTGCTGAGGGACATTTATTCCTCTGAAAGATTCAAACGAAATAGACCAGTGCTAACAAATCTGACAACTTGTTTCCCAGCAGAAACTGGATCCCAAAAATTTATCAGAAATCAGTTTAGTGGGGAAATAATAATCCTACTCTGCAGGTTTTAACTCTCTTTGGGCCTAAGTTTTTTTAAACTTAAGCTCCTTCTTTATACGTACAACCTTGATGTTAGCTACACATTTGCTCTGTGTTAAAGACAGTCATACATTTCCCTTTTGCCTTCCATCAACTTTGTTAATTATTTTCTTTCATATAAAACTACATGCAAAATCCCTTTTGTCAAAGTCCAAAATCTTAAAAGAAGCTGTAACTTTCAACTCCTGAGGGGTTTTATCAGCCTAAGAGTGAAATTTGCTTTTTTCTTTCAATTTTTAAGAGAAATGCACCCCACCAAATCTGTTCGTACATTTGCACTTTCAGATTCAGATGCATCTTGAATGAAAGGCTGAAACTTCTGTTAAGATGCCACCTTAACACTTCAGTGATCCGTGTTTTCTGTGGGACAAAACTCTTTGTCTCAATTTCAGCACTTCACAAACGGGGATGTCATTGCTTCTGACATCAGGCAGTGACCAGGAGGATGAGTGGGTTAGAGACTAACAAAGGGCTCCGGGCAGTTCAGATGCAGCCTGCAGCTGATCAAGGGAGTTTCTAGCACAGGAAAGTTGTAAATAGCTCTTTATCACTGACAGGTCTCTTTCTGGAATATCTCTTTGAAAAAAATCCCATTTTTTTCAACATGTTGCTGCTGCGGGGGCTGCATTTTGGGATAAATGAAAGTCAAATGGCTCTCAAGTTCGTGTTTGTAAGTTTTAGTGACAAAATTCAATTAGGAGCTGTATATGTAAATGCTAAGACACTAAGACATGTTTAAGCTTGTGTGAATGTATAATCCTCTTACAGTCTAGATGATTTAATAGTCACTCTGTTGAACAACTGTGCTTCTTTCCCCACAGGTAACACAAGTGAATACTGCAGCCCACAAACACGGAATTTAACTCATTTGGAGGCCTTAAACTAAACAGAGCTGGAATGATGCCACTTGGAAAAAGTTGTCTTCTATGCACAAAATATTTATCATTTCAACCTCACCAAACACTTACGTGGAGACAGCTCTCTCAGAAACGAGTTCTGTGCACAGAGCTAACACAAATCAAATTAGTGCATTGGAGCTAAAGAGGACACGTTTAATCTCATCTCTCAAAAGTTTTTCAGTAAGTCATTAAAAAGAAGTTTTACTTTTATATACGTAGGTATCTTCCTAGGAATTTACAGCAATGGATTTCCAAGGCTAGAAGTCAAAGAGCTCCATGCAGAGATAGGAAAAAATACCACCACCCAGCAGGTTCATTTTTTTTTTGAAAGTCATCATCTTTGTTAAAAGATGGGAAAAATGGAGAGGAAATAAATGCTTTTTTTCACTGAAAATCCTGCCTATGTCCTGCATGACTCCAGTCACACACTACCTAATGTCATTGGCTTGGATACAGGCACCGACTGGTCATTGATTCAAGAAGCAGCGCCCAGGTTATTGCAGAGCAGTGAGAAACCAAAGTATTTCTATTTTTAATGTAAACTGAGGAAGTTTTTCAATGTTTTCCAGAGAAACCATCAGTCTACAGATTTTTCATACAGACCAAGTCTCCTCCTTCCCTCCAAAACGAAGGGACAATTTTAATCCTCTCTCATTCTATCACAGCACTCATTCATGCATGCGGAGGTATCTGTAATGCAGCACTACTGTAGGAAAGCAATAAAGACCTCAGGAATTTCCCCCTCAACCACAAATGCACTTCCATAGCTCAAAAGATGAATTTATCATTTGAAACTAACTAAATCTCCTAAACTTAGCCTTCGGCAGTGTTTTCTTGGAGGAAAACACCAGCAGAGCTAAGAGGGCAACATGTTCAGCCTATGCAGCGTGTGGGGAGTAACAAGCAGCAAAGAGATGTGAAAGCAGTGCAGGGAAAAGGGAGGGTGACTCCCCTTTCCTCATGAGGAATCAATAATATATCACTGCCTTGCAGTACTTTTCATTATGTACTTCCCTAATTTCCTTTTTCAGTTCTTATCCATTTAAGCCTAAATCAAACGTCCTGGAGGGAAGGAAAAAAGAAAAAGAAAGAAAAAGAAAGAAAAAGAAGTTTTTTTGTCAGGTTTCTGAATGCAGAGGTGTTCTAGAATAGTTGTAATGGAGAAAAAAACATTTTATACACAAAATACTCATCACTTGAAGCTGGGAGAGTTCTCTGAGAAAAGGGTTTTGTAAAAAGAACTGAGCCTATATACTCCGGACACCAATATTTTTTTTCCCTTTCAAGTAGAAATTTTGCTTTATGTTTTTCCATTTCAAACAATAGTGCACTATGAAAATCATACGTTTCTACTTCTTATATCTAATTAATATTTAATTTTTTTTTTCTCAGCATTGCAGCAGCTGGCATTGTTTTACATTCTTAGCTTTCCCCCAGAGAAGTGATAACTTTCTAGCCTTCACAACTCTAGGTAAAACTCAATATATCAGCAACACCAGCTTGAAACCCTGGAGGCATAGAGGAACAGGATGATTCTTTTTTTAAAAGTGATATGTTTGAGTATTTAGTTCACAATATTTAATAACTGGGCATTGGCAATCTTAAAACAACTGAACTAGAAGTGATCATCTGAAGTGAGATTTTTAAAAAAGATAACTTTATGCAGTGAATTATTTAAAAAGCAAGCTCCATTAATGCTTTAAGTAGCAGCTTAGGTCTCTGAGTAGACATCTAGATAGTTACTTTATGGGTTATGTGAGAGAAGCATGGATAAAAGAACAAATTTACCAAGGAGTTACAAAACCATTACGGTTGGAAGATGCTCCATCAGTGCAAGCTTTTACTGAAAGCACCGTCCCAAGTTCCCCATGACATTTTGATGTAAAAGAGTGACAATTTTTAGAGTTTCCCCAGTGTAAATATTTGGCTCAGTTAAGCAGAAGAAGCAGTGCTACTGTCTGATGTAACAAGCATTTCTCCAAAAAGCAGTGAATAATAAAATGCAGAAAAATTACACACCACAAACACAATTGAACTTAACAGTTCATCATTTGCTCCCAGCTCTGCGTTCCTGGTGCTGCGAGGAGGCTTTAATGCATTTCAGGTGTTCGTGGGTCCCATTTGGTACAGCAGAGGGTTCTGCTGCTCCTGCAGGTGCAGGATTGTGAAAGCACAGGCAATTCCTGCTTCCCAGCTGTCATCCCCTCCAAGCACAGGAGAACCTTCAATCTGCTGGTCACCTTTCCAGCCAGCAGCTCTCGGCAGCCTCTTAACATGTACCTCTAGAGTGGAGGGGAGCAACTCCAGCCCAGACACCTGGGAATTGCTTCCTAGACCAGTCCTTGGGTCTACACTTGTTTGAAGCATATATATGTAAGGGTGTTAAAACACTGTCACATGTTGCCTAGAGAGGTGGTGCATGCCCCATCCCTAAAAACATTCCAGGTCGGGTTGTACAGGGCTCTGAGCAACCTCATCTGCTTGAAAATGTCCCTGCTCATGGCAGGGGGATCCAAACCATTCTATGATTCTGTGAAAAGACAGACTGAAGTTGTTTGATTTTTGTTTTGTAAGATAGCTTCCCATTTTAATAATTAATTGCCTTTGTTTCCCCAGCAGTAAAGATAAAACCGTGCTTCCTCCTCTGATTGCTGCCTTATTCATGACCACCACGCTACGGGTGTGTTTGTTATGGCATCAACATGCTCCTCGTTCCTCCAGGGAGCTCGGTAGGAGCAACCTATGCTCTGAGTAAACCATCTGAGCAAGATTATCACCAGACATGTTTTGCTGTTGCTCATGGCAATTTTGTGGTCTCTCTTCAAAAATCACTTGGACTTGGGCACTGGAGAGGAATAGTAACAACAATAATCATAAGGAAAATAATTTTCTTCTCACTTTTTTGCACTCAGTTGTGAGGCTGCTTCTTCCAAATGAAGATACTTAGACAAGGGTCTATGTGAGTTTTTTGCCAAACTTTTGATTAAACATCCATAGCAACCATAAAATGTGTTGTCCTCTGTATAAAATGGAAAGCACAGAAAAGAAATTATATGAGTAAATTAATTTAATAAGAAAAGAGTTTGTCTCCAAAAGTCTAAGAGTTTGTCTAAACCTCTGTTTCCATGTTCATAATACCTTGCAGTTGTATGCCTAGTAAAACTTCCTACTTTCATGTCTGTAGCTCACTGTTTGTGTTTGTAAAGTGATTGATAAATACAGCTCGGCAGAATTTTGCTATGGGTTTTAAGTTAGCAACACTTTTTTGTTGAAGTCTGAGTGAATCAGCTCTTTCTGTTGTTATTGTTCCTTGGAAGTAAAGATTGATGACGAAAATCTAATAAAAATTTGTGGTACGAACAGGTAGAAGAGGAAGTCGTAGTCTTTCTAGCTGTGTGGGCAGGGGGCTTGGCAGTGCAAGCACAGTCCCTCTAAGTCCAGATTGGGCTTGAAAAGGGGACAGACCTGTGCTGAGTGGATGGGAAGAGTCTGTCCTCACCGCCTTGCTAGCGAGGGACAGAGGAGAGGCAGGTGGAAAGCAAGAAGGAATCATGAATCAGTATCTACTACTGCACAAACAATATGTTAGGGCAGCTCTCTCTGGCAAACTCAAAGGGAAAATGTTATTATTAAAAGGCCACTTGCCCTGAGGGGGGCTTATTAGGAATATCTGCCAAATGAAATGGACGTTTGAACCATACCCAAGCGCGGTGATTGGCGATTGTTATCACATCTGCTGGCAGTTTCATTCTTGAATTGGGCAGATGCCCAGGAGAAACACCACACACAGGACATAATTCTCCCAGCAAAGTCGTCATTTAATACTGCAGAGTGACCAGTGGTCTCATAAAGGCAGACAGAAAGTGCTGACTTTTAGAAAGGCTTTTTATTCTTCCAGCAGCCATTTCTCCATGCCTTGGCACAAAATGTTAATGCCATGACATTTGTTGCAGGCTTAAATCATCCTAATGAAACGGGAAGTGTTACTGAACTAATTCATCCCAGCATGTTCCACTGCAGATGTTTTATCAGCAGTTCTAAGATAATGAAATTGGAACAAGAAAAATGTTTTCCAGTTAGATTTGACCATAAGCAGCTTTATATGTTTATTTAAGGGAGTGTGTAGTCCCCATCACATATCATCTCTATTTAGAAACAGTATTTGTATTTAGAAAGAGAAATTAGTTTTATTTCTTTAACAAATCTTTTTTTCACCTTGGCACAAAGGTGAAATATTTCAGAATTTATTCAGTGGGAGGGACAGTCAATGATAACAGGATTGTCCCAAGCTGTTCCGAGAACTCTCCAGACAACTGAAATAAACTATAGTGGGATGGGAAAGATCATTCTGACATGATTAGAAGTAACTTCTGTTTCGTGCAGTAAATGATGAAGAAGAATGCAGTGCATCTGCACAAATAAAGAAACAAAGCCTGAAAGAGGAAGAGCTGATAATACGCAGTTTTTCTCATTTAAACTTGCATAAAATTCCTGGGAAATTAGTGGATTCACATAGGTAAGTTAAAGTGGATGCATTCGTTACTGCTTCAATGAAGTGTAAGGCTATAATAATTCTTGCATTATATATAAGAAGATGCACCCTAAACTTTTTGTTCTGAGTAAGATGTGAACAGACTCCTACCCCAAGATATTTCATGAAAAATTACTTAGCTACTAGTAGGGTTTGTATGTTTCTTTTTTTTTTTTTCCATTTTCTGTGCAAAAATACGCATCAGAAATTCTTCAGGGAACTGCTGAGATGAAAATATGGGGAACCCTACTCAAAAGGTTGGTGTTCATCGAATAATAGCAACTGTTACAACAAAGGTTTTTGCCCAAGTCTTTGGTATAACTAAATTTTAACTGAAAACCATAAAAATCTGCAGAGTGAGAAGAGATGAAGTCACTCCAAAGAAGGCCATCACAGTTTTACTCCCAGCTGTCCTGCACCTCTTATCTGTGAAGCTCAATGTCAAAAACAATGCACCAAGAAAAGCCAGGAGGCCATAAATATGTGTGAATGTGTGCTCATAAACAGGAGCCTCAGATTAGTTTTCCCCCACCCATGAGTGCATATATATAGCGATGAATATATATATACATATACATGTATATATAAATATGTGTATATATATATATTTTTTAATAAATGCATAGAGTATGTGTGTGTGTGTGCAACATATTGCTGTGTTTCATTACAAATATCAAATCTGCTTACAGAAATTAGCTCTTAGGGCTGGGAGGTGTGAGGAAACAACCACAAGACTGCTAAACAGACTCTCAGAGGTGAACGTTTAAAGAACTGTCCCAGCAACCTAACAGAGCACTTACAGGCAGGGAACTCCACTGGGCTACAGTAAGAGACAAGGGAGAACCTGACATCCTAAATCAGTGTTCACGTCGTGCCATTGCTGCACTCAAGGGGCACTGTCTTCTGCTGGTGCCACCACTGCTGTAGGCACTGCTATGGTAGGAAGGGACCCTTTTTGCAATAAACAGGGACACAGTTAAATGGATTGCTGTGGGAAGAGTGGCTCTGCTTTCCACTTGCACAATGCTGAAATTCAGCTTTCCAGAATGAGTCCCCATAAGGCAAGTGCAGGAGGAATATCAGTGATCTGTCTGCTGAGCAGGTCGGTGGCATCACCTCAGCCGTGCTGGCTCCACAAGCTGCACAAGCAGAGGAACCAGAGAAGGAAAGCAGAACACAGGGCCACATGTCAGGCTTGGTGCTGTGACCACTGCCCTGGGGAGCCTGTTCCAGAGCCCAACCACCCTGTGGGGGAAGAACCTTGTTTTGATATCCAGCCTGAACCTCCCCTGACACAACTTCAGGCCATTCCCTCAGGTCCTGTCACTGGTCACCACAGAGCAGAGAGCAGTGTCTGCCCCTCCTCTTCCCCTTACAAGGAAGTTGCAGACCCCAGTGAGGTCTCTCCTCAGACTCCTCCAGGCTGAACAGACCAAGTGCCCCCAGCCGCTCCTCACACAGCTTCCCCTCAAGGCCCTTCACCATCCTCATGGCCTCCTTTAGACACTTTCTGATTGTTTAATATCTTTCTTATACTGTAGTGCCCCAAACTGCCCCAAGCACTGGAGGTGAGACCACCACGGTGCAGAGCAGAGCAGACCAATCCCCTCCCTTGACCAGCTGGCAATGCTGGGTCTGATATCCCCCAGGACATGGTTGGCCCTCCTGACTCCCAGGGCTCCCAGGGCTGCCAGGGCACTGCAGATTCACACCCAACTTTCCATCGACCAGGACCCCCAGGTCCCTTTTCATGGCACTGCTTTCCAGCCTCGTATTCCATCTGTCTGTACATTCAAGGTTGCCCCACCCCAGGGGAAGAATCTGGCACTTTCCTTTGTTGGACTCCATATAGTTGGTGATTGCCTATCTCTCTAATTTGATGAGGTCTCTCTGACTCTGGGGGACAGTCCTGTGCAGGGCCAGGAGTTGAACTCGATGATTCTGGTGGGTCCCTTCCAACTCAGCATATTCTGTGATTCTGGACTTTAAGTCAGTTTGACTTGTCAACCCACACCTGAAAATCTGGGTCACTCTTTCATTCTGCCACGCACCTTTCTGAAAATAACCATGGGTATGTCTCCAACCATCCTCCCACAGCTCCTATTGTTGATCTCTATTTCACTTATCACTGGCAAGCACTAAATCTTACTTAGAAGATGGGATCTTTAATCTTGGACCAAGTGAAACATCTTTTTTGATCTAAGACTTACAGTTGAAGAATTAAATTAAATCCCTGCCTGCCTTGACCTAGCTCCTAAATCTTACAAATTGCAAATGTTCCCACTTGATTTACTTCCACAGCATTTCTCGGCAAATAGATGATTTTATTTCTATAAGCTTCATGTCCACCAGCTTCACCCTTGGCATCTCTCAAGAGATTATTTAGACTGACTTACACTAAAGGGGTATCTCAAAGTCCTGAGCAACACTGGTACTAAGTCAATGAAAGAGAGTAGTTGAGTGATGAACTATGAAGCAAACCCTTGCCCCTGTCCGCTGTTTAAGTGAAAACATGAACAATTTCTCGCTACTCTGCAAGAGTTCTGTATCTAAAAGTGCTTCTCTGCTGAGGTTTAACATCTTGTTTTAATTTGCATAAGGATCACTGCTATCCCACAGCCTCATAAGAATTTCAAAGGCTTTGGCAGAGTGAGTGAATTGAGTGCAAATTCCCGCGTTTGCCCCAAGGCGTTGAAGCTCCCACTCAAGGAACTCACAGACCAGCCAAGACAGGTCTGGAGCAAAGAGTTTGCTGCTTGTGTGGTGGTTCCACTCAATACATGCCTGCACTCAGTGGCAGCAGCCAGTGATGCCACACTGGTCTGGCCATGAGGGAGCCCTACGGAGAGAAATGGCAGCTGCACGGACGTTATTCAATCTTAAGCTCTGGTTATTCCCTTCTCTGACAGCACAGAGCCAAGCGAGCTTTGCGAAGGGAATAGGTCCTTCCTGAGAGTCTGCATGGCAACACCCAGGTGCTCTGAGCTCCAGCAGTAAGATGTTTGTAAGTAGGGGAACTAACTTTTAGTCAGGCTAACACACTTCAGATGGCTGTATCTGGTCAGTCAAATTAACCCTGTAAAATAAGAGAGTAGACAGGCAGTGGCTTCTCCTCTGAAGCAGTAGAGCTAAATGCAGGTAGGAACAGTTAATGCAGATTGATTCACATCAGAACAAAGTACCTGGACAGGTGGATAAATCATAGAACCACAGAATCATTAAAGCTGGAAAAGACCTCTAAGTTCATCAAGTCTAACTGTTAACCTTAACCCTGCCATCTTCACCATTGTCGCCAAGTGACACTTCTACACATTTTCTAAATAACTCCAGCAACAGCGACTTCATCACTGGCCTCAGCAGCCTGCTCCAGCGCTTGAAAACACTTCTGGTAAAAATTTTTTATTATACCCAAACAGTTTCCTCTTGTCCAGTCATTTGTTAACCGAAGAGGCTGACTCCCACCTGACTACAGCCTCCTGTCAGGGAGTGGTAGAGAGCAAGAAGGTCCCGCTTGAGCCTCTTTTTCTCCAGGCTAATCAACCCCAGCTCCCTCAGCTGCTCCTCATCAGACTTGTGCTCCAGGCCTTTCCCCAGCTCTCTTGCCCTTCTCAGGACATTCTCCAGCCCCTCGATGTCTTTCTTGTGGTGAGTGGCCCAAGGTGCAGGCTCACCAGTGCCAGTACAAGGACATGGTCACTGCCCTGGCCCTGCTGGCTACACAATTCCGGATCCACAACAGCTTTTGAGCAGGAACCAAGTTTCTGTTTTTCTTTCTTTGGAAAATCATTCCTATCCACCTTAAGACACAGTGAGTTCAACCTGAGTACAAGTGTTTGTGTGGAGGTTTTGAGTGCCAAAACCTGCAGAGAAGATTGAGTGAGCTAACCAGGGGCAGGAAGGCATTGGAGAAAACCCTCTTGTTGCACAGAAAGCCTCAATCCCAGCCGTGCAGCAGCTCCTCCAGGCCCTGGTTCAGCACTCCCTCCTTACTTGGCAAAGCAGCTCAGTACCAGACAAAAGCAAGTTCGTCCCACATGATTCAGCACAGAGTAGGGCAGTGTAAAACTGAATTCTTCTCACAAAATCCAGAGTTGCCTATGGCATTCCGCAACCTGCATACAGAGAACATTAACTTGCTCCAGCCAGAGATTTTAACAAGACAGTCTTAATTTCATAATTAATTGACTTAATTCCCCAGTCATCTTCACATAGCAAACCACTCCCTCGGGACATGCAGCGAAGATGTACAAGTGAGGAAATGCCCTTCTAAAGAGTAGTGACTCTCCTCCCATGTCTTCTTTAAAAAAAAGTTACAGAACATCACTCTTTAAAAAATATTAAATAGCATAATAATCATAAGCATATCAAAATTAGTGGGATATTTGAAGCGAGAAAGAACAGAGATATTATATCCTAGTAGATAGATGATAAATATCAGGCTGTTGCAACACTTCTGTCATAAGCAGGAACACTTCCCCTACACCAGGTTGTTTAAAGCCCTGTCCAACATGGCCTAGAACACTTCCAGGGATCTCTAGATATAATAGAGATGGAATTCTATTGCCAATAATGTTTGCTTGTAGAAGAAGCAGATGAAGTGAATAGCTGGCAACAAAAAATTATTCACGGTTTTCATAGAAAACTTGGGTTGAACTGTGAACCATCAAGCACCAGACTGGCTTCCACATGTGGGTGCTGGAACAGAGAGCTGTTTCAGCAGAATTCAATCACTCCCAGCCACATTTCAGCGTTGCCTCACGTGCAAGACACAAAAATGCCTCAAGGAGAGCTATCCTTTTCTTGTCTTGCTGGCAGAAAGTGAAGTGAAAACAACCAAATTAATCCAGCTGCAAAGGAAATGCATCAGTTTGAGCCCAGGTCTCCTCACCAGGGACACACTGCAGGCACACAGTAACTCTGGCACATCACACAGCACAACTCGTGAGAAGGGCTGCCTTAACTTTTAACAACTCTTCTGTCTGAGGCCGCTCTGAATCCAAAACTGTTAGAAACTTAAGAGTTTTCTCATGCAAAGTTTTCATCCTTTCCACTCTACAGTGCTGATTTACAAAAAAAAAATAAATTAAAAAAGAAATTTAAAATTTTTTTTTAAAAAAAAGGAAAAAAATTTTTATATCAATCTTAGGAATGCAT